>PVJS01054089.1:0-13077 GCA_004027185.1 Glis glis
AACAGTTAACTTTTTAACAGAAAAGGTTTATTTTGTCTCACTGGTCTGAAGTTGCAGTCCAAGATCAGATGGCTCCATGACTGTGTCTCGAGCAAGGGCAGCACATGGTGGCAGGAGAACGTATGGAGCAAATGGCTTACATCATAAGCCAAGACAAAGCGAGAAGAGGAAGAGATGGGTCTCACAGTTCCCTTTCAGAGCATGCCTCCCATGACCTAAGACCTGCCACCAGGCCCCACCTCCCTAAAACCAAACCTTTAACATATGGACCTTTGGGGGACATTCGGCATCCACAATGCAGCTGCAAGTTACTTTTCCTTTCTGAGCTTCAAGTCCTTTTTAAAGTTAAATAAAAGGAATATCCCCCATCTCGCATTTTTGGACATTGTGGAAATGTCTGAAGCAGGGATATGGCAAGGTATCTGAACTTACCAAGTGCTTAAGGGCGAGAAGCTTTTCGGAAAGTGTGCTGTGCTTGTTCCCATCCATATTACCTTCACGTTTAATCATAAGACATTGGTTAAGAGTTTCATAAATAAGATTATTAGTAGATTTCATTTTCCCTTTGATTTAAAAATATTTTCCAGATTTTTGCAATGACCATACTTTTAATATTCTGGAAATAAATTTTAAAAAGATTTTAAAGAAGATAAATCATTTTCGTAACATCTTTTTCCTAACGACTTCTGAAAGTTCTGTATTTTTTAATTTATATGCACATAATTATATCTCTGGAAATTGGATACATTCAAATTCATGTATTTACTTGCAAATGATTTATATTAAAAGATGGCTATGAAATTGCTCAGCTCTACCTACAGTGGCATTGCTTTTCACAGTCCCCATCTTGATTCTAATTTTTAACATATATACATACTACATATTATTGAACAATTCCAGTTCTTTGCCAGTTTGTTATAGAACTCAAAATATGTTGACTTTGAGATGTAAATTTGGTAGAAAGGCTTCAAAATGTTCTAATGTGAGATGTTGAAACTTATTCAGGATAAGTTGAGTACTTTGGCATATTGGCGTGTTGGGAATATTTTTTTTTCTTCTACAGTATCACCGCCAGGCTTTATCTGTTCAATACATAATAGGTCCTCCTCAGAAAGTTGAAAAAGTGATGATGGTCTGGCCTTCAGAAGTGTTCTTCCGTAGTTAGGATTCACCCTGAAACTCAAGGGTGAGGCTGGATGGTGGAAACATACATGCTACGTGACAGGACGCCATCTGAGATGACACTGTTATCTAGCTGGATAGCGTGTCTCTCAGCAGCATGAGGGCTGGTTATCATTCATCACGTTTACTCAGAGTCATTCTTAATTTCTCTTAATGATCCATTACAGATCCATCATCTCATCTGCAGAAGCTTGCCAAACTTAAGGTAGTAAATTAAGTATAATCTCTGGCTACAGAAGAGCTTATCAGGCCCAGGTTATTTGTTTTATTTAAAATCTTGAAGAATTGTTAATAAGATGTGAACTGTGGCTAAAAGTTCGTCCCAACATTAGATTTTTTAAGTGTTTTTAAGCCGGGCGTGGTGGCACACGCTTGTGATCCCAGTACTTGGGAGGCTGAGACAGGAGAATCACAGATTCGAGGACAGCCTCAGCAACTTAGTGAGGCCCTCTCAACTTAGTGAGACCCTGTTTCAAAATAAAAAATAAAATGGGACTGGGGGATGTCGCTCGGAAGTAGAATGCCCCTGAGTTCAATCCCCAACACCACTAAAAAAAAAAAAAGTTTTTTTTTAATTTTGAAAAGAATCATATATATGAAAAAGTGCATAAATGCAGATATAGTTTAAAGAATAATGATAAACACTCATACCTGCCACCCAGGTTAAGAAATAGAACATTGTGAATGCCTTAGAAGCTTTTTATATACTTGTCCTCTGTTGTGCCTATATTAGGCCCTACTGTGCCTATATTTTTCTAAAGATAAAAACCCAATAGGGTGTGTGTGTGTGTGTGTGTGTGTGTGTGTGTGTAATAAGTCTTATGAAAAGGAATTGGCTCTCATGATTATGGAGGCTAGCCAGTCTAAAATCTGCAGGGTGGGCCTGCAGGCTGGAGAGCCAGGGAGCCGATGTCCCAGCTCAAAGTGAGAGGCAATGTTGCAGGCAAAGGCTGAGGCCGTCTGCTGGGGAGTTCTTTCCTGCTTGAGGAAGGCCAGTCCTTTTATACAACTCAAGCCTGTAACTGATTTAAACGTTAATATCCAAAACACCTTTACAGAAACACTGAGAATAAGGTTTTACCAAATAATTGGGCATCCCATGGCCCAATCAAGTTGTCATATAAAACAAAATTAACCATCATAGTACCACTTTTCCTCCTAGAGGTAATAATTTCTGTCCCCCACCTCCCTGTAAACTTTTTTTTTAGTGTGGTAAAATATACATAACATAATCTTTACCATCTTAAATATTTTGGAATGACAACTTCCAGAAGATTAACTAAATGTCTCAGGCTTTAGCTTTCCCGAGAATTTCCAGAGTTCCTTAGGATTCAGCAGGCAAAGGCATGAATGAGTCATAGGGAACTTGGGTACACTACAGGATACTACCTTGTGAAGGGACTGGGTGGCCAGTAAGAATGTTGTAAGGAGCCGGGCGTGGTGGCGCACGCTGTAATCCCAGTACTTGGGAGGCTGAGACCTGAGGATCCGGGTTTGCAGCCAGCCTCAGCTACTTAGTGAGGCCTTCCGCAACTTAGTGAGACCCTGTTTCAAAAAAAAAAAAAATAGGGCTGGAGGTGTAGCTCAGAGGTAGAAGGCCCTGGGTTCAATCCCCAGTACCACAAAAAAAAAAAAAAAAAAAAAAAATGAATGTTGTAAGGGGGTTTGCCCTGTATTTTCTGCTTCTAAGTTAGTTGTCACTTAACTCTGGTTTATTCTTTCAGAGGTAAAATAAGGATCTTCACCTATTCTAGGACTCGAGCATGGAGAACAGAACAGGAACAGATAATAAAGTTGGGCCAGGCTCATCTGGCATTTTTAGGTTTAAAAAGGAAAAGAAAATGGTGGTGTGATGGTTTGAGTCTGGAATGTCCCTCAAAGGCTCATATATTAAAGGGTTGGAACCCATTGCAGCAGTGGTCAAAGGTTAGCTTTGGGAAAGTGATTGGATCACAAGATCTGCGAATTCATCAGATTAATCCACTGAGAGCTGAGTGGCCTACAGGAGCTAGTGGAAACTATAGACGGGGGGCAAGGCTATAGCAAGTAGGGCTATGGGAACATGCCCTGGAAAGTGTACGTCTTGTCCCTGGCCTCCTCTTCTTTCCTTTCCCCTCTCCTCCCCTCTTCTCCTCTTCTTTCTCCCTCTCTCTCTCCTTCCTGCTTCCATGAGCTGAGCGGCTTTCCCCCACCACGCCCTCCCACCATGATGTTCTGCCACTTCAGGCCCAAAGCAATGGAGCCGATTGACCGTGGACTGTAACCTCTGAAACCATAAGACAGAATAAAGCCTTGCTCCTTTATGCTGTTCGCATCAGGTATTTTGGTCACAGCAATGAAAAGCTGACTGGTACAGGTGGCACAATTGCAGAAGCCCCTGACTTTGGTCATTTTGTTCCAATCTGGACTTGTTGCCTTGTATTTGTGATCTCCCTTTACTACTATCCCAGAATTTCCTTCGTCTCTTCCGTGTTGGGTCTACCATTACCTGTGTTTCATTTTTCTCACTTTATTGTGCTTTCTTCTCTGAGTTGTACATTCTTCAGTAGCTTCCTGGGAAAGAATCATAGGTGATAAAAATTTCAAGACTTAAGTGAGTGCCTGGATATAAGATTTTAGCTGGGAAATCATTTTTCCCCTAAGTTTTGAAAACATTGTTCCATTATGTTTGGGCTTCATTTGTTGCTACTGGGAACTCAAGAGCCATTATGATTTATGTCCCTTATATGTTTTCCTCCCTCTTTGGAAACTTGTCAGATTGAGGTAGAATTGAAGAAATCAACATTTTAGGTAGAAAGGAGACAAATTGGGAAGAAAAGGAAAATAAAAACTTCATAATTTTTAGTTTCATTTTAAGAGTTTGTTCTTAGGCAAAAGCAAGGCACATATTTTTAAATCATAATGGGCGAGCTCCATATCTAAAATTCCGGAGGTGATTAGACCCCAAAGAAGAGTCCCACTTTTTGTCAGAGCCTCAATTTCCTGGGAAGAAGGTCCTGGAGAAAAATCACCTTTTCTCCCTGGCTCCTCTGGTCTCTACTCCCTAAGGTTTTTATTCCAAGGAATTTCCACCTTTTGTCAGCTTAAAGCTTCAAAGAAAGGAGGCCGCCATCCCATGGTGCCCCATTTCCTACCACGCGCCCCTACCACCCCCTCTCTAGTGGCATCTAAGAGAAAAGGATAGATTAAGCTGGGTGTGGTGGCGCACGCTTGTAATCCCAGTACTTGGTAGGCTGAGACAGGAGGATCTGGGTTCGCAGCCAGCCTCAGCTACTTAGTGAGGCCTCCGCAACTTAGTGAGACGCTGTTTCAAAATAAAGAATAAAAAATAGGGCTGGGGATTTAGCTCGGAGATAGAATGCCCCTGGGTTCAATCTCCAGTACAGCAAAATAAAATAAAAATAAAGAATAAAATGGGGCTTAGGGTATAGCTCGGAGGTAGAATGCCCCTAGGTTCCATCCCCAGTACCCCCCCCCCAAAAGAAAAGGATAGATTAGATCCAAGAGCCTCTTTGCCTCTCTCTGCTCCTGCTCTCACACTCTCGAGATGGCCTGCATTTCCCCTGAATGTGTATCCCCACTGTTTGAATTAAACCTCTGTCTTTTTCTCTGACTGGTGCGTGTTGAAATTCTTTTCGCCATGGAAGCCAAGAACCCACAGGAATTTTTGTGTTCTCCACTGACAAGCTCTTCTCTTTGTCTTTAAGATTCTGAAATTTCACGTTGGGTGCTTTGTCGTAGGTTTATTTTTACCCGTTTTTTTAATGTGCTTTTATTGGTGCATTGGAGTCTCATATCACAATGAATATCTATTTGATGTCAACATATATGCACACAGCTTAGTGTCCCCCCCACCTCCTCCCACCTATATGAAGTACCGAGAATGATGTTGGTTTATTTTCACATGTACACATTGTTTATGATCGTAATTCCACTGTTTCACTTCTTTCTTGCCCTCCCCTTCCCTTGTACCCCTTCCCTTGCCCCGCTGAGGGTTCTTCATTATCAACTGGAGTCCCTTGTGTGTTCTCACTACTCCCTAGGTTGCACATATTAATGAAAACATATGTCCCTTCTTTTTTTGTGATTGGCTGATCTCGCTTAACATAATGTTCTCCAGATCCTTCCATTTTCTTGCAAATGATGTTATTTTGTTCTTCGTTTTTGCTGAGTAGAATTCCATTGTGTGTATTATTTTCATCCATTTTGCTTTGCACTTGGTAGGCACCTTTATTCTTTAAACTTAAACTCTTCACTATTTCATTGTTATTTTCCTCTTGATTTTCTTTTTTGTTCTGCCTTATGAATAATATCACATTTTCTATTCTGATTGTGGTAGGCTAAATAATGCCCCAGCCAGCCCCGAGATGTTCATATCTAAATACCCAGAATGTGTGGCCATTATTATATATGGCAAAAGGAACTTGGCATATGTGGCTTAATTAAAAATCTTGAGATGAGGGGATTTACCTGAATTATCTTGGTATATCCACAGATCCTTTTAAGAGGAAGATCGGAAATCAAAGAGGAAGTAGGAAATGGATGAACTCTAGATAAAGCTTTGCTGATTTCGTATCTTAAAAAAAAAAAAGTTGGGCATGGTGGCACATGCTTCTAATCCCAGTATTTGGGAGGTTGAGACAGGATGATCACAGGTTCAAGGACAGCCTCAACAAAATAGTGAAATTCTCAGCACTTGGCAAGACCCTGGTTCAAAATAAAAATAAAAAAATGGGGCTGGGGGTGTAGCTTGAAGGTAGAATGCCCCTGGGTTCAATCCCCAGTACCACATAAATAAATAAATAAATAAATAAATAAATAAATATTAAAAAAATAAAAAAGCAAATCCTTAATTTTGTTGATCTTTTCTACTGTTTTACTAGTATCTATATGATATATTTCTGCTTTTATCTTTATTGTTTTCTTCCTTCTGCTAATTTTTTTTTAATTTTTTTGCGGTAACGGGGGTTGAGCCCAGGGGCATTCTACCTCCGAGCTCCACCCCCAGCCCGATTTTTTATACTTTATTTTGAAACAGTGTCTCACTAAGTTGCTGAGGGCCTCACTAAGTAGCTAGGCTGACCACAAACCCGGATCCTCCTGCCTCAGCCTCCCAAGTACTGGGATTACAAGCATGTGCCACCACGCCCCGCCTTCCTTCTGCTAATTTTAAACGTAATCTGTGTGCATTGTTGGGTACCCTTGGTGTAGCATTAGGTCTCTTATTTGAGAAGCGAAGGGTTGGAGAGATGCAAGAAAGAAGTCACAAGTCAAGAAAGTCAGGTCTCCTCCAGAGCTAGGAAAGAAGGAAGTGGATTCATTCTAGAGCCTCTGGAGGGTGCATCACTCTGCCAAGACTTTGCTTTTGACCCAGTGAAACCCATTTCAGACTGACCTCTGGAACCCCAAGACAATAAATTTGTGTTATTTAAGTTACCAAGTTAGTGGGACTATGTTATAACATCCGTAGAAAACCAATAACTGATTTTTTTGGGGGTACTGGAGATAGAACCAAGGGGTGTTCTACATATGGGCTATACTGCAGCCCTTTTTGTTATTTATTTATTTATTTATTTATTTATTTTTGTGGTACTGAAGATTGAACCCAGAGGCATTCTACCTCTAAGCTACACCCTGGCCCTATTTTCTTTCTTTTTTTGAAACAGGGTCTCACTAGGTTGATGAAAATCTCACTACTTGGTGAAGCTGTCCTCGAACCTGTGATCTTCCTGTCTCAGCTGTTGCAGAAATGCTCTGGAATAATTGACCCAACACCAGTTAAGATGGAAAAGAGGAAGTTTATTACACTGGCAGGCTGAAGTTAGGATAGCTCCTGAAAAACTCTGGCCCCGAGCTCCACGTGAGCTCTCATTTTACAGATTGTAGCAAAGGGCAGAAGCAGGCAGGCAGGCTTACAGAGGCTGGAACGTGACAGTGACGGCAGGGTCTCTTGAGGGAATTGGATATGGGGAGGGCGAGAGGGGGGAATTCCTGAGCACAGGTACTATGTGACTTATGTGTCCTTTTCTTTTCTTTTCCTTCCTTCCTTCCTTCCTTCCTTCCTTCCTTCCTTCCTTCTTTTGCGGTACTGGAGATTGAACCCAGGGGCATTCTACCTCCGAGCTACACCCCCAGTTCTATTTTTTATTCTTTATTTTGAAACAGGGTCTCACTAAGTTGCGGAGGGCCTCACTAAGTAGCTGAGGCTGGCCGCGAACCCAGATCCTCTGGTCTCAGCCTCCCAAGTTCTGGGATTACAAGCATCCGCCACCACGCCTGGTTTACGTGTCCTTTTCTACACGTGGTTGCCTGGATACATAGTCCTCTGCAGGCTGCTTATCTGTAGTTACATTCTTTTGCGAGTTACCATTTTAGTAACTTCTACCACACAGACTCTTAAGTACTGGGATTTCAGGTGTGCACCACCAGGCCTGGCTTATTTTTTATTTTTAGGAGTGTGCAGTTCATCCCGTGGAGTCCTAGTCCCATGAGAGAGGGTAAACGCTTCTTACTGAATAATGTCAGCATTATACACAGGTCACAGTTGTTGCGATGAGCCTCAGCCTTCATTGTGTGCACTTACTCCTGTTTTCGTTGCAGTCACTCCAGCCTCAGCCTGTCCATCTGCCAGTTGCTTGCCCCAGTCTAGAACTCTTCTGTGTTGGTCTCTCCAGAAAAGAGAAGTCCAGAAATCTGGAGGTGCTGGGAGGTGCTGCTCAGTGGAGTTCTGGGAACCTGATTTTATTCTTTTCTCGTTATCACTTCCCCTTCTCCCAAGATTCAGAGGTGTCTGTTTCTGAGGCTTTTCAGAGTAAGTTTGTCCTCAGCTCTCCACACTGCTGGTGAACAGTCATCTCATTTTGGTCAGCTAAATGCTTTACCATCAGCTTCTTTGCTTTCCAGTTTCCAAAAATGTGCTGCTCATATCTCCTTTCCTGTTCTCTGTCCTTTTTTATTTCATGTCTTTAAAAAAAGTTTCTTTCAGCTGTGTGTGGTGGCGCAAGCTTGTAATCCTAGTACTTGGGAGACTGAGACAGGAGGATCACAGGTTCGCGGTTAGCCTCAGTAACTTAGCGAGGCCCTCTGCAATTTAGTGAGACCCTGTTTCAGAATAAAAATTTAAAAAAATAGGGTTGGGGTGTAGCACAGAGGTAGAATGCCCTTGGGTTCAATCCCCAGTACTACACACCACACATTCACACAGACACACACACAGACACACACACACAGACACACACGCACACAGACACAGTTTATTTCCACTGGGGTTTTGGAAGGAAAAAAATGATATATGTATTCAACCCACTCTCTTAACATGGAATACTATACCATTATTGATGTTATGGGCTTGGGTCCTGAACCTCCTCCTAACCTACTTTATGAGCTGAAACTTGAGTTTTCTTTAGCTCGATACCTTACATAGCAGTTTGTGATGTTGCAGCTCCCTTGAATTACTGTTCTTTGCCATTGTGTCTTTGGGAAAGTTAATTAACCACGACTGGAACATTAAGCATCTTAGGATCAGGTCATCCTTTAATATAAAGAAGCACTAAACTCGCTGTTTTATTTCTGGCTATTAATGTGGACTGCCTTCTCCTGGAAAGAGATGCTGTTATTGGTCAGTATTCCTATAGTTTCTGGGGTACCTTTAGTTGAAAAGATCTGACTATTCCTTGAACTCCTGTGGACTTCTTATTATAGAATCTCAAGGCTAAACTTTGAATTAGAGAATAATCAATCCTCTGATTCCTGCCAATAGCAATTTTTGGAAGATAATTAAGGTTCAGTATGCATATTAACATTTTTGGTCTAAAACAAAGCTATTAGTTTTCAATCTTTACCCAATGTTCCAATCAGCATTCTTAACTTAATAATGGCAGCTTTCTGAAATGCAACTAGAATCTTTATAGCTTCCATCTATGAAGTACAGTTTAATTTGATTTTAGCAAGCAGTATTTGAATGTACACTGCATAGGGTGGTGCTAACTAAATGCTAAATATAATAAAGTGAATTTTATATCTTTTATGTTTGAGTACTTCAATGATAATTAGGTTATGAAAATAAGATATTATGATATGGCTAGCATATTAGTTTTTTAATGTGGCTTTAACAAATTACTACAACTATAGTGGCTTAAACAATTCACCGGTACTCTTACACTCTTACAGCTTGGTAGGTCAGAAGCCTGACACAGCTCTCACTGGGCTAAAATCAAGGAGTCTGCAGCTGCATTTCTTTCTGGATGCTCAAGGGCAAAGTAAGTTTCCAGCTCACTTGGGTTGGTTGGTGGAGGTGGGTGGTGGAATTCAGTTCCTGGAGTCAGTAGGGGTGAGGTCTCTGTTTTCTTGGTAGTTGTAAGTTGAGTGCTGTGCCCAACTTCTAGAGGCCACCACATGCCTTGACTTGTGGCCCCCTTCCTCCATTTTAAAAGCCAGCAGCAAGCCAGGTGCAGTGGTGAACACCTGTAATCCCAGTACTTGGGAGGCTGAGACAGGAGAATCACAAGTTTGAGGCCAGTCTCAGCAACTTAATGAGACCCTGTTTCAAAATAATAAAAAGGACTAGAGGTATAGTTCAGAGGTGGAACACCTCTGGGTTCAGTTCAATCCCCAGTACAACTCTCGTACCCCCACCCCCAAAAGCCAGCAGCATAGGTTGGGTCCTTATGTCAAACCTCTCCCACCGTCCTGTCTCACCTCTCTCTGACCACAGTCAGGAAGGTATTGCTACTTTTCAGGATTATATGATTAGATTGGATTGGGTATCCACTGATAATCCAGGATAATATTCCCCTCTCAAGGGAATTACATGTACAAAGTACAGTTTGCCTTGTCAGGTTCTGGGCTTTAGGGTATAGATGTATGGGGTGTGGGGGACCATCATCCTGTCTACCATGTACAGTAAATGCAGTTTGCTCTGTAACTAAAAAATGAAATGATTTAGAATTGGCAACTTTAAAACTCAGGGTAAAAATATTCTCCTAAAATGCATAAATGTACTATCATTTGCTTAATGTGTTAAAGGAACATAGCAAAAACACAACCAACTTATATATATATGTATATTATATTTAATCAATGCATGGTGATGGTGCATGCTATGGGGTACCATGTGACATTTCAATATATCACAAGCAGCTTTTAATGGCATTCCTTCTCCTCCCCAGATTTTATTATTTTATTTTTGGTTTAATCTTTATTTAATCTTGGTTTAGATTCCTCAGAATAACAAAGGTTATACTTTTATTGTCTTATAAATACTGACTGTACCTATCCCCCAAGTGACAGCCATTGCAACGGGCAGATTAAATTGGGGCACTTTCTCTCTGTTATTCTTAGGCACCAACAAAGTCATTCAAATGGGAAGCAAATGAAAATGGAGATACTACATAGCTTAAGAGGCAAATAATGCCTTTCTTTGCCATCTCTTACCCCAAAATGTCAGCGTATGATCCTAAGACAGACTGGCAATATTGTCTACTGTCTTTTATCATGCTCCAAAAAGCAGTTGATTATCTTGGAAGGGCTTCAGAAGCAATTAAGAAAATCCCTTATGTCAAGTTACATTTCAGACAGGACAAATTAGATGTATGGGGAAATGTCCTGATAAAGTACTCTAGAAATAATGAATCTGTGTACAATTTGTAATTGCTCCTGCAAAAAAATTTACAACATAAAAGGGCCTGTTAACCTGAGACTGGAAGCTCAGTGATGGATTTTTTTCCTTTCATTACAAATGCAAATGTCTTATGAAATTGAGCCCAGAGCATTTTTAAATGTCCAAAATGTAATTCAGAACATTGTTTATTACATTGCTGTCTGGGCTCTTCACTGCATGGCAAGCTGCTTTGTAAATGCTGATTTTTCAGCCAGCAGATCTGCAATGAAAAATGGCCGATTTGGCTGGCTAATGCAGAGCTTGTCCTGCAGGGCAGCTTTGCACCAGAAGGCGGGGTCGGGGTTAACACAAATGCCACACAAGGATGGCGATGGATGGCCACTGGACAGGCATTTCAGTTGTCAGGTGTCCCCGAGATTGTTGCGTTCGGTTTCCACTTAATGCATAAAAGACAGATGCTCTTCAATTTGCAGACCCCATCCTGTCACTACAGAACAATGCAGCCCCCATGGATCAGATAATGAGTTGGTGGGACAGGGGTTGGTGGGTTGGGTGCTGAGGTTGGGATGCTGAATTAGAATGAGGTCTCTTCTAGATAGAGGGCCTTTATCACAATGCTGGGACATTCAAATGCAATTCCCTTCCCTCATGAACTGCTATTTCCCCTCTGAGGAAAATGATTTCAACTCCTCCAAACGACTTGGATTTTATTCTCAATTTCCTAACTTTTGAAGTATAGGTGTGCCCATTGCCAGTTTCTCCCCCCATGATAAACATTAGCAAGTAGAAAGTTATTATGGGGTTATTATACAATATTTATAGACCACTTTTTATTTGTGAAGTGTTAGAAGGTCTCTTAAATATGAACTGTTTCCAAATAACCTTGGGCTCATTTTTCATCTTTATCCAAATCCCATGGAAGCAAACCAATCATGATGCTCTCTGAAAAAGTCATCGGGAGCCCCAGGCTCAGAACCCAGCTGTGCAGCATGAACTATTAGGCCCAGGGCTGCTGGAAGCTCTGAGTAACTGAGCCACGGGGACTGATGCTCATTTAGGAATCAAAGTTGGTGCTTTGTTTCCTGGAGCCTTTGCCTGAGCTGAACAAGTGGAATAAATCTCTCATAGGGCTTCAAATTGTATAGACTTTGTTTTGTACACAATGCCTTTTGAGACAGTTCAACAAAGCAATGTCTTTTTGTTGTTGTTTAAAGACTAGGAAACAACAACAAAGCCAATAAGAAAGCAAACTTCAGGGTATCCTAATCCACACAATGACTCTGATTTTAAGTTTGCCTTCATTAATGTTCAATTCCACCATCATAGGCTTTGGTGAGACTTTCCCTCTCCCACCTTCAAAGATACATACACTGAAACCTTCCCATTATTGCTCTACCTCAATCTCAGATTTACAACCTGGTTGTATTACTTTCTATCTCTTAACAAAGTACATTTTCTCTGATTCTCTCCAGATTCATCAGTTGGCATAATACTGTTGCTTACTTAATATCTTTCTAAGTACTTTACATGTATAAGTCCATCTATTATTTGCTTAATAAAACCCTATTGAATAGTTACTATTAAGTGGCCATTTTTATAAGTGGAACAGCCTGAGCTCTGGATCTTCCTGAGTTCACCTGGGCCATGGCAAAGGTAGGTCTGTTGACTCTCCTAGTGGGCAAGTGGTGGAGTTGGGCTTCATGCCCAGGTGACCTGGCTGCAGAGCCCACACTGTGCATTTCCTGGTGCTGGGAGAACATCTGCTTTCAGGTCAGAGAGACCTGGGTTTAAATGCAGATCCTGACCCTTACACATAAGCATCATAGATTTTTGACCGTGAGCAAGGTAAGTAATTTCTCTGAGCTTTAGTTTCCTCGGCAGTGAAAGAGTGATATCTGCATGAAGAAAACTGAAATAACCCCCATAAAAGCTGTTATAGTTTGGATATGAAAAGTCCCCCAAAGTCACATGTGTTAAAGTTGTGGTCCCCAGCCTGTGGGGTTATCGGGAGTGGTGAAATCTTTCAGAGGCGGGGCCTTGTGGAAGGAAATGAGTTCACTGGAGGTTCTTTGAAGGGGATATTGGGACCCAGGCCACTTCCTGTTTCTTTATTTGCTTCCTGGCCCCAAGAAGTGAATAGGCCTCCTCCACCATGGCCTCCCACCCTGCTGCACTGTGCTGTCACAGGCCTGAAGGCGACATGGCCAAGTGATGATGGACTGAAACTGTGAGCCAAATTAAGACTCTTCCCTATTAATCTTTTTTTTTTTTTTTTT
>PVJS01054090.1:0-13079 GCA_004027185.1 Glis glis
GTCTCTCTCTCTACCTAGTGAGGCCCTCCGCAGCTTCGTGAGACCCGGTTTCAAAATAAAGTATAAAAAATAGGGCCAGGGGCTTAGCGCTGAGGTAGAACGCCCCTGGGTTCAATCCCCGGTACCGCAAAAAAAAAAAAAAGAATCTAAACTGAGAGCTGGGTGTGGTGCCACACGCCTGTAATACTGTTACTTGGGAGGCTGATAGGAGGATTGCAGGTTCAAGGTCAGTCTCAGCAACTTAGTGAGACCCTGTTTCAAAATTTAAAATATTAAGCAGGGTGGGGGTGTAGCTCAGAGGCAGAATGCCCTTGGGTTCAATCCCTAGTACCAAAAAAGAATCTGAGCTGAGCATCAATCGGCTGGCTGCAGAGAGGCCACAGAATATCATCAGTCTAGGGTGACCAAAACAGCACAGTTCCCAGCCGTGAATGCTGTTGGAGGCCGAGGGAGGTGTTCAGTAAATGCTTGCTGGTGATGTTGATAAGAAGACCACTGGATTTCAATTATTTCCTGCCTTCTATTGACTTTGGGGTTAGTTTGTTCCTGTTTTTCTAGGGCCTTGGGATGCATCATTAGGCTGTTTATTTGGAATCTTTCCGGGTTTTTTTCCCCTAGGGGACACTCAATGTTATAGATTTCCTCTTAAAACCACCTTCATATTGTCACAGAGATTTTGGTAAGTTGTATCTCCATTTTCATTTGATTTTAGGAATTTTAAAACTTCTTCTCTTACTTCTCCTATGTTCCAGTCCTCATTCAAAAGCATGTTGTACAATCTCCATGTACTGATGTAGTTCTTCTGTATCTTCTTGCTGCTGGTTTCTAATTCAGCCCATTATGAGCTGAGAAGATCTAAGATATTATATCAATCTTTTTGAATTTGCTAATACTTGCTTTGTGGCCTAGAATATGGTCTGTTTTGGAGAAACTTCCATGAGGAGCTGAGAAGAATGTGAATTCAGCTCTTGTTGGGTGAAATGTTCTGTAAATGTCTGTGATACCACTCCTCAGTATTTTTCCAAAAGAATTTAACTTAGCATACTATAGTGATACCCATGTTTATAGCAGCACAATTCACAATAGCCAAATTATGAGACCAGCCTAGGTGTCCATCAACAGATGTATGGATTATGAAACTTTGGTATATACATACAATGGAATTCTACTCAGCCATGAAGAAGAAAAAATTATGTCATTTCCAGGAACATGGATGGATCTAGAGAATATGCTATGTGAAATCAGTCAGTCTTAGAAAGTCAAGGGCTGTACATTTTATCTCATATGTGGAAGCTAGAGAGATAATAGGAAACATAAGGGACTTTGGAAAAATGTGGAGAAAGACCAGTAGGATAGCTAGTAGAAGGAGATTGGAGGAAAGAGGTAGAGTGAAAAAGGGGGACTGATGAAGGAAACAGTTCAAATAATGCTTTGGCACTATCTAAAGGCTTTTGCTAGCATGTATGGGGAAGGAGGAGGGAGTAGCGGGGTGGAATGCGGAGGGAAGTCCACCAAGAGCTGTGTGCATGTGCGTTTTTTTGTTGTTGTTGTTGTTGTTTTTTTTTGTGGTACCAGGGATTGAACCCAGGGGCGTTCCACCTCTGCCCTATACCCCCGGCCCTATTTTTTATACTTTATTTTGAAACCGGGTCTCACCAAGTTGTGGAGGGCCTCACTAAGTAGAGAGAGTGAGAGAGACAGGGAGGGGGAGAGAGAGAGAGAGAGAGAGAGAGAGAGAGCTGAGGCTGGCCGCGAACCCGGATCCTCCAGTCTCTGCCTCCCAAAGTACTGGGATTATAAGCGTGCGCCACCACGCCCGGCTGTGCATGTGCGTTTATATCACACTGAACCTCACTATGAGGTGTAACTGCAATGCACTCATGAGAGTATACCAAGAAAAGATGACTGCTAGATAATTTCAGACCATTTCATTTGGTGTCCCTGATTTCATTTTCTCCTCCTCCTCACTCTCCCTCCCCCAGGTGAATAAAAATCTCAACTTGAGCTGGGTGTGGTGGCGCACACTTGTAATCCCAGTACTTGGGAGGCTGAGACCGGAGGATCTGGGTTCATGGCCAGCCTCAGCTAATTAGTGAGGCCTCGGCAACTTAATGAGACCCTATTTCAAAATAAAGAATAAAAAATAGGGCTGGGGGTGTAGCTCGGAGGTAGAATGCCCCTGGGTTCAATCCCTGGTATTGCCAAAAAAAAAAAAAAAGAAAAAACTCAACTTAACCAGGGTATATCCATACAGTGGGAAAAAATAGTCCTGTGAGATAAAAGTCCAGGGGAGTCACAAAGCCTGTCAGATCTCTAACCTCTCAGTGGTGTGTGTGGGTACAAAGGGCAAAAAACAGACCCCCCTCTGCGGGTGGCATGTGGGCTGGAGGGAGGGAACACCTGTTTTTTCTTCTTTTCAAGCCCTATAATCTCTCATTGCTTTGAAGTTGTGAGAAATCGGGTGCTTTATATATGTTCAGTGTAGAGGAGAGAGAACTAAAAGGTTAAATGTCTCAGGAAGGTGAGTCAGGGATGGGGTGGGGGCCGGGCCCCCACTCACCTTACCCAGTGGCATATGAGTAAGGAAGGGAACATATCTTGGCATAATCCCAGGGACAATGTGGCTGGTGCTTCGTGACATGCTGTGGGGCAGAAGGGGAGGGGCCGTTACATAGAGATTTCCAGAATTTCTTCCGGGCCATTGCTAGGGATCTCTAAAGAGTTCACAAAGTAAGTAGTAGGTATGGTCTTGTATATAACTCAGGAGCATTCGTAAAAGTAAAAAGAAAAGAAAAAAAAGCACAAAATGGATCACTAGTAAACGATGACATTTGTAGAAGGCACAGAAAACCAACCTTAAGTAACTGGCCATCTCCAGTCCCCAAGAACAGAACAGTCCTGTTCATTACCACGGTGCCGTAAACGGATGTCAGGTCGGAATGGATCAAGGTGGATGATGCGATTGGCTGAACTCTTTCAGGTTGATCCCCTTCTTTCTGAACATGCACACAGACACACAAATAAAAAAATGGATAATTTTTAACAGCAATACTTCTCATTATACTGACAAAATGTCATTCATGACCTTTTAGCAAGGACTTTGCTTCTGGACCCCAAATACGTTTTCTTAGACAAGACCCCCAGGAGCAACTTTCATCACCTTTATCTGCCAAATCACCACGCTTGCCCAACCCACAAAAAGCAATTTGTTTACTATGGATTAACATGTATTGATCGCCAGCAGTGAGCTAGCTAGCCATCCATTTAACACTCCCCCAGCTGATAGATGAAGCTGAGTTCCACTTTATTGCCAAGAGAGAGCCCGCTGCTGAATTGGGAGGGAGACGATCTTATCCTTGGCTGTTTGCAGGATCCTGCTGCAGTTCATTTTAGCTAGGCATTGGCTTCTACGACGACGTTAAACACAAACGTTTCCAAAGATGTGACTCGGGGGATCCTATTGGGTGGGATGACAGAGAGGAGGGACTTGGGATTGACAAGAAGAGTGCTCTGGGAAGCCCAAAGACAAGGTAACTAATTCAGAGGGCAAAGAGGTAACGATACAGCTCTGGACAGTAGGAAAGACCGAGCCACAGAGCGAAAGAAGAACCAAGTAGCAGGGCAGAACCCCGGAGCTGATGCTTTTAAAGAGGAAACGAAAAAGCCTACCTCCCAACCCGAAAGCATTTAAATTGTCTGAGGCTTTGAGCACATGTAATCACACGCTTGCTCCTGATCATTAACTAAAGCCCCTCTTTAAAGCCAGAGCAGAGACGGTGTCGGCCAAAATGTCTTTTTCCTTTTTGTTTAAAAGGAATGAAGTGCCTCATGCTGCTTCCTGCCTTCAACGGCAGGAAACCGAGTTTGTTACACAAATCTCTGGAAGATATGGAGCTAGAAAGAGCCGTTGCTGTCTGCAGCTCCTGAGCACAGTGTGATAGCATACTTTATCTGCCAGAGCTTGGTTCCCAACTGTACGAAGGTTTTCAAAGGCACATTTAAGCTCCAGCCAATGGGAGAGCCCACAAACTTCAGTTAAGCATCAGAGCAACTCCTGAAATTGCCCTGTTTGGGGAGCGGGGAGGTGGGCAGGGGGAGGCTAAGACTTATTAACTTCATTATATTATTGCCAACAGTGTTTATGTCTTTCAATTTATGTTTTATTAAATATTCATTATTTTTAAACCCACCAAGTTTCATTACCATCGAAACTAAATGGATTCATGGACTAAATTGATTTCTGAAGCCTTTAAAGTGCCGGCGTTATTTCTTTGTTGAAGTTGCGCTGGGAGGAAAAGATAAGCTCGCCAAGGATTCCTCCAATGCCCTGATCACTTTTCAAGGAAAAGATGTCATCATCTAAGAGAAAGTGACTTATTTGCATAAAATATTCTATAGTGAATTGGGTTTAAGAAGATTTTTGGAAAGCCCATTAGAGATTTTCTTTTTTTCCCCTGTTAAAAGATAGTACTTTTCATACAGCTGGGAAGATGAGGAGCTATCCTGTTAAAATTGAAGTTAAGGGGGAAAAAAATCTCCGTGGGTCTAAGGACAGGAACAATAGATCACTGTTTAGATAAGAAGGCCCCGTGACTGTGAGCAGAAGAAGAGAAGTCGGATGACCTTTAAATTAAAAAAAATAAAACCACATCACACATCTTGCTTTAAAATAAAATCAGAATTGTTCAAATGTAAGATCGGCTGACCATGCCTAGTATTTTTATTAAATATTTGAGTATCGCACAGAGGCCGACTCGAGGGATTGGGCATCATGTCTGTCTAGAATGTTCTAATACCACCATCTTTGGCTGGGGGACTCCAGTCCCCATCATCTCATAACACAGAAAGAGCAAAGGCTGTGGATTGTGGATTATCCACAAGAACCAAAACAGGACAATGTATTCCCAGATCTGGTAAACAGTAGGTGCTTTATAATTGTAATTGTATAATTACAAAATTATAATTGTACCTATTCTAGTTAGCCAAGAACAATGATGCTGAGGTGGGATGAGATATCCTGTTCGTGAAAGGCTAGCTCCAGGTCACAGAGGCAGCTTGAAAGCAGAAAGGGGACAAGGAGAAAATTGGTTCCAAATTACCATCTTGCTGGTTCTAATGTCCTTCCCTGACTTCTGACTGTTCCTCAGCAACTGTACTTTTCCAAATTAAGTCCGAGATGAATAGCGTTGGTAAGTGGTACAGCCAATAAATCGACGTTCTCAAACTTAAGAGGCGGATGGTATAGGACGACTGCCTGGGACTAGTTTGCATTTGAGCTGGGTTCTCATTCACTGGGTGACCTGGGCAGTTTATTTAACCTGTCAGGAGCTGGCTTTCAACTATCTCATAAGGCTGATGTGTCTGATTGGTAGGATAGTTATAAGGAAGAGAGGATAAATGATAATACTAGTAATAATAATAATTATGCCAGGTAACATGCATCATACTCCCTGTGTGCTGCTTGGATTGTATTTTATCATCTTATCTAATAGAGGCAGTATAGAGTAGTGAGCCAGACTGCCTGGGTTTGAGTCCTGGCTCCGTCACTTTGTAGCTAAGTACTTTTGTGTGTATTAGTGGCCCTCTCAGTCACTCAGTTTCCTCCTCTATACAGTGGAAGTGATCATATAGCATTTATTCCATACACTTGTTATGAGGACTGAACGAGTTAGTATACAAACCCTAGTGAAGCTTAGAAGAGTGTCTGGCACATTATTAACACATAATCCATGCCTGCTATCAATCCCTTATTTAAGAATACAAACAGTAGTTGTCACACCCATGACAATGTTATTCTCACCTTCTTTGCCAAAAGGACTCTAGTTTTGTTCAGATAGTAATAAACCTACGCCTGGCAGAAACCATGATTGGTCCAAGCCAAATGGAAACTCCATTCCCCATTGCTAGATACTTGCTTTCCTACCTCATAGGCTAAGGGTGGCCATATGTCTCAGTGCTGGGCTGAGAGATGTTAAGATGGCCACTGGAGGGACTTCTAGAAATGTGTTTTTCTTCTTGATATGAGAAGCCTCTTGAAGAGAACCCATCTGCCCCCTTCCCTCACTTCCTCTCTTGGAATACAGTTGTGTGAGGCCATCAAGAGTAGACCAGTGGCAGCCATTTTGCTTCTATGAAATTCAAAATAGAGGATGAAGTCAACATGCTAAGACTGGGGCAGAGGAAAGAGAACCTAGGTTCTTGAAGATACCACTGAGCCACAGACCTTCAGTCTTTAAACTCTTTACTAACTTAACAATAGATGTCATGATTTAAACCACTGTTGGTTGGGTTTTCTGTTACTTGGAACCAAAAGTGAGTGGCCATTTAAGAACTGAGAATCATGACTTGTTGGACCAGGCCCTAGACCAGCCTGGAAGACCCTGGCCCTGGTCAGGATTCTGTAGCCAATTATGAGCGAGTCTGGAAGGAAATAGGAAAGAGAAGGCTTGGACCTCATGAAAGCTCCAGGGGCCGCTCCAGCTGAATGGAAATGGGTTCTTTTGTGCTGGAAACACATAGAAATGGACAGGTCCCTGTGAATGGGGAAAGGAGCCCTCTGAATGGCTTTCTTATGCTCATTTCAGCAAATGAAAACAAAAGAAAGGCTCCCGAGAAACCTCTCACAAAAATGAAGTTAATACCTAGGGAGCCACACAGAAAAAGGGGGGAAATCATGCAGCCGCCCCCTGTGTCCAGAAATTATTCTTACTCTCCCCCCAGCCTATTTTCTATCTTGCCCTTCTCTCCCCTCAGGGCATAATCGCTAATGTTGCTCTCAGCCTATTCTGTCTAGTTTATTATGTGTAATTTATTTCCGAGTCCCAGCCTCTGCTTGTTCGTCTGTGTGTAACAAGGTTAATGCCTTGTAATGATGCTTTTGCCAGTTCTGCCTTTCATGACAAAATCCAATCTTGATTTAGCTCTGAGCCCTGTCTCCCCTTTGGGCTTTCTCGGTTCCTTGTCATTCTGCTTCTCCCTCCTGCCATGTCTAACCATAACGGCACGCCTACACTTGAGCCCCTCAAAGAGGAAACTTTTCTCAGTTGGAGGAAAAAGCTGTCTGGTCTTGAGTGATGTTTAGGCTGCAAGAGCTCTCAAGAGCTTGGGGCTCAACATGGCAACCTGGGACTGGGGCTGCTAAGACTGGGCGTGTGTGGGTGTGCATGTGTGTGTACACAGGAACAGTGGGCATACCATGTGGGGAACAGATTGACCTCCTTACAGCTCCTTCACACGGGTTTTCATTAGCAATAAACATTCTCCTGCTGCGCACCGTACAACTCCAGGGGGCTCCAGTCAGACACTCCAGGGCGCCCCCGGCACCCTCTGAGCAACGGCGCAGCCCTGCCCCGCCACGTGAAGGGTAGAGGTTCAGGCCCAGCGTTCACAGCCACTGCAGCTTTTATGGCAACACCCAGAGGAAATGTGCAAAAAGCGGGCCCTCTGTGTCAGGGACCTCGCAAGAGTCAAGCATTTTACCCACAAGGTGCTAAAAGGACGCCTGTATGTTGACTTTTCCTTATAAGACAAGGGCAAATACCAACCGGGTTCTTATTAATTTCTGACACATCGATAAAATGCCTCTTTCGGGCAGTTAATTTTGTGCTCTGTTCCCCTGGGATGCACATGTTTTGAAGCAGTTTCTCCATCATTTGCTATGTATCCCTCACCCAGGGCCCACTTGCAGTTATGAGAACTCGGAAGGAGCCCTGCACCCAAGTTCCGGCCCCTGTTCTGTCCCTCACAGGATGCTTGAATATGGCAAGTTCCTGAATGAATTTCTGTGATCGCATCTGTAAAATGGACAGTCATACCACATGCCCTGCCCATCAGCATTGTCGAGAGGCCCAAATGAAATCACACGTGTGGAAATAATTAGAAAATTATCTGCACCCAACTAGGGAGCTGGAAATAACAATTCTTCACCCAAGTTAGTGACTTTCACAGCCATTGAGGGTCCTGTAGCTTTGCTCTGCTCTTCTGGAGTATATAGAGCATTGACTGGGTTCTAAGTTGATGGCGTCTCTCTGGCCATCTTGGGGGAGAATGTACATGGGGGACTCCAATAACCAGAAGGAGAAGTTCAGAGTGTATAGGAGGGACAGGGCAAGGAGGGCAATTTGGGGACACATCTCCTCACCAGCCAGTATTGCAGTGTGCAGCAAAGCCACAGACGAAGGACATTTGTGTTTCACTCCCCCACACACACGCACCCACCACAGGGCCCCAGTGGCCTCCAGCCTCCCAGTCTACCCAACCTAAAGTCTATTTTTCAAGACCTATATCCTTCCTCCTTCCGGCTTTATGCCCGTTCCCCACCCCACACCTAAATCTCTATCCCTCCCTACAGCTAATTTCATTTACTGATGAAAAGACAACATGACTCAAATAACTCATGAAAAGCCATGGATGGCGGGTAGTGTGAAAACTGCATGATCCGAGATTCTGAGAACTGAGAGACTTAGTCCACTGACGTGTGTTCATGCAGAAGCCACTGGGGCTTAAGACAGCAGTGTTCATTGTGGGGGACGTCCTCTGTGATGCAGGACCCTGACCCCTGTCCCCAACATGCCACTCAAAAAAAGGGCACATTCGACTACTACAAAAGACCCTGCCCCTCCTTCTCAAACACCCATGTCGCCGTGCCCTGCTGAGGACCACTGACTCCATGACGCAGCTTCAGAGATGCTGAGGAATGGTTGTCCAGATGTCTCTTCCCCCTGGCCCCGTTCCTCTCCAGTCTTCCTCATCATGGTCAACGGCACCACCGATCACCCTCGACCTCCTCTCTTTCATCACTGCCCCATCTGGGATATGAAAAATCTTGACCAGGGTGTGGTGGCGCATGCTTATAATCCCAGTACTTGGGAGGCTGAGACAGGAGGATTGCAGGTTTAAGACCAGCCTCAGCAACTTAGCCAGATACTCAGCAACCTAGCAAGACCCTGTTTCAAAACCAAAACTTAAAAAGGGCTGGGGGTATAGTTCAGAGGTAGAATGATGCCCTTGGATTCAATCTCCAGTACAAAAAAAAAAAAATCTCAGCCAAATTTCCAAACAATCTCAACTTCAACCTCAAATTCTCCATCTCCATGGGCTCTACCCAGTCTAAACCTCCATCACCCCCCTCATGACCTATGGCAAGAGCCTCCTGCTCCCTCTCCTATAACCACAACCTATTCTCCATCCAATAATCGGGGGATCATTTGAGATACAACACAAGTCATGTTACTCCCTTGCCTAGAATTCTTCAATGGCTTCCCATCACACTTAGAATTAAATCTATACACTGGCCACTGACTGCTTCTTCAAACTCCTTCTTTGCTACTCTTCTCCTCTTTCACTCTGCCTCAGTTCTCATGGTGACTTTCTTTCAGAAATACATTTCTTCAACATAGTACCATCTTTCTGCCTCAAGGAGTTTAAACATGCTACTTCTTCTATCCCTCCTCCCCTTCTCTCCCTGGTGGGATGGTTCTTTTTCATCTTTGAGGTTTCAAGTTAATTTTCACCTACTCATGGACACATGAACATAGCTCTTCCCATCCCTGCCCCAGTTATTATTCTGAATCATAGCACTCCACTTATTACTCTCAAAATATTTATTATGATTATTATTCTTAAAATTCTATTCAATATCTATCTCCCAGTAGGCTATAGGCTCTACAATAGTTTATTTTATTTTCCACTTGGAGTGCAACATCTACCCTAGCACCCGGCATGTAGTAGGTTGTCAATAAACATTTATTGGATGAATAAATAAATACATAGATCAACATTTGAATATTTTCAATCAATATCTCATCAGGCAACTATGGTACATTGCTAAGTAGGCCTAATCATTATAGAGTCCTTCGATCGAGCCAAGTTGTGTCCCTTGTAAACAATGGACATTGGTTCTGCCTTGGGGAGCAGTAGAATGTGATCCCACACATCTGTTACCATGAGTCTTGGCCTTCTCTCTATTTCACATCCATAGTTCACTGGCAGCTTGTGAGACACAAGTTTCTGGCTCTCATCCTTCTCAGTCCATAGATAGTCTACATATTGAGTAGACCTAAAATGTGGGTCTAAGAAATAAAGTACTTGACGTGTGCTCCAACCAAAGCAAAGAATAATAGAACTGTACTTTCCCATGATTACAATAACATAAGTTTATGTTACTTAAAAGTGGCCTAGCATTATTTTAACTCTTTGTTTTGTGTGTGTGTGTGTGTGTGTGTGGTACTGGGATTGAACCCAGGGGCATTCTACCTATGAGCTACACCCCCAGCCCTTTTTAATTTTTTTTTTTGTTTTTGAAACAGGGTCTCGCTAGGTTGCTGAGAGTTAAGTTGCTGAGGCTGTCCTCGAAGCTGCAATTCTCCTGTCTCAGCCTCCCAAGTGCTGGCATTACAGGCATGTGCTACCAGGCCCAGCTTATTTTAATTCTTTAAAGTAAAAATCGCTAGCTGGGCATTGTGGCGCATGCACATCCCAGTACTTGGGAGGCTGAGACCGGAGGATCCGGGTTCACGGCCAGCCTCAGCTACTTAGTGAGGCCCTCCGGACTTAGTGAGACCCTGTTTCAAAATAAAGAATAAAAAATAGGACTGGAGGTATAGCCTGGAGGTAGAATGACCCTGGGTTCAAGCCCCGGTACCGCAAAATAAATAAATAAATAAATAAAGTAAAAATCGCTGATGTAGCATGGAAGAGTAGAAAGAACAAGAGGTTTAGAATTTTTAAAAATGTGTGTTCAAGTTCAAGCTCTATTATTTATGATTTGTGAGTCTTTAGGTGGTCATTTATCCTCTCCGAGTTTTCTCTGTCCGTCCATCTGTCCATCCATCCATCATCCATCCATCCATCCATCCATCCACCCATCCATCCACCCATCCACCCATTTATTCATCCATTCATCCATCAATTATTTATTGAGCACTTGCTAATGGCCAAGTGCTTGATCTATAAAATACAGATGGGAATAAATCCTCTATTGTCAAAATAAGCCAATCAAGTGATTTTTTAAACAAAATGATGTACTTCACAGTCCATGGTTTCTGAAATACTCGGTAACTGTAGGGAATGGTTAGCGTGGGGACTCCATTAGTACGCACAGTTCAGAGACAAAACTTAGGAAACCCATGAGGCAGGATGAGGAAAAAAATACATCTTTAGTTTAGCAAGCTCTAACTGGAAAAAAAAAGCATTTCCTGTAATTTTGGATTCAGGCCACACTTGTATTAACTGAATCTGCGACTTTGTCACCAAAAGAAATCAGATATTTTCCTATCATTTTATGGCTGCTGTAGATATCTCAAAATATCACTTAAGCTCATCTCTACTTCGAAATTAGGATAGTTACTGCTGCTAGATCTTGCCGTTTAATGTGTTGAGATCTATTACTATATCTCGAATATATTTTTAAATGTATATATCTGTATATGATTGTCACTGGTTTATTTTGCAATCTTATGTTTTTATTTTGTGCACTAATAACATTATGAGAAGGGACCTCCCCAGAGGTCCACAGCATGAGAGTTCCATGGAGTTAGGAAAAGAAATACTGCAAAGCACAGGAGTGTGACGCTAGATGACACCCACAGCTACCAGCTGCTCTAGTGACGCCCTCCCATTGCCTCAGAGAAGCAGGGGTCAGCACTCGGAATCCAATTTTTAAAAGGGGTCACCGATGGAGAAAGGAGCCTCAGGAGGATGCCAATGAGCAATGATTGGAACAGCTGGTGTGTTAGATAACATGTTTCTTCAACCGGGTTGGGGGAGGGGAGGAATGACAAGGAGTCCTGCTCTGTTGGTAAGGGAGGCACAAGGAAACATCCCTTCCTCTCTCTAGGCTGCCTGGCTTTTACTCCTCCTGTAAACACAGCTCCAGTGTTGATACCTCTTAGAAGCTCACATGCTTTAATCCCATCTTCTCCACTAGATGGAACAGCGCCTTCTTCCCAGTTCTATAATCACTTACTGCAGGCTCACTCACTGTGTGTTAGACAGCCTTATGGATGCCTGGGAAACAAAGATGATCTGACCCAGCCACTCCCCTTGTTATGGTTTGAATGTGCCCCCCCCCCGAAAAAGCTCATGGGTTGGAAACTTAATCCCCAAATGCATATGTTAATGGTATTTGAAGGTGGGACCTTTGGAGGTAATGAGAATTAAATGAAGTCATGATGGTGGGGCCCCCATCGTGGCCTTAGTGACTTTATAAGAAGAGGAAAAGAGCTGGGCATAGTGGCTCCTGCCTGTCATCCCAGTACTTGGGAGGCTGGGACTGAAGGATTGCAGGTTCCAGAACAGCCTCAGCAACTTAGTGAGACTCTCAGCAACCTAGCAAGGTCCCGTTTCAAAATAAAAAATAAAAAGGGCTGGAGGTGTAAAAAGAAGAAGAAGAAGAAGAGGAAGAGAGACCTGAGCGAGCAGGCTTTCCCTGCCTCGCCATGCCATGCCCACTGCCATGTCACTGTAGCAGGGGCCCTCACCAGAGGCCAGCACCATGGCCTTGGACATCCCAGCCTCCAGGGACATAAGCCAAATAAACCTCTATTCTTTCCAATTACCTGGTTTTCGGTATTTATTTTATAGCAACAGAAAAATAGACTAAGATACCACTCAAGGCACATTTAGCTTGAAATAAGATCGAAGAAATAAAAGAAGTAGGTAGAAAGGAAGAAGGAAAACGTAACTTTAATATAAAAGCTTGGTGCTACAGTTCCTCATTCCCTGACTCCCCAAACCAGTTCTCTCTCAGGCTCCTGTCTCTTTCAAATTCCTGGGAAATCTGTAAATCTTAAAGTTAACCAAAACCAAAAACAAAAACAAACTATAATTAACCTGTTCACTGTTACCAAGACAGGTATAATATATTGAGGAACCTATAATTTAGGGGACTTTTCAGCTGATCTAATGATCAGATGATGGTACCACAATCAACCCAAGGATCCGGCAGATGACCAGACCACATAAACTGGCATGTGACCACAGGACTGATGTCATCCTCACATACCTCCCCTAACCCACCCTGCACCAAGTTTTTTTTTTTTTTTGAGGTACCAGGGATTGAACCCAGGAGCATTCTACCT
>PVJS01054091.1:0-13079 GCA_004027185.1 Glis glis
TACCAGCATAGAACACCACAGCACTGAGGACAGGGATGGACATGGCATGACCCTCCGGAACTGCCCAACAACAACTCAGGTAAGTGAGATAAATGGAGGCAGCGTGTCACCAGCACTCCAAAACTCAGAAATCGGCCAGGCGGAAGACTGCTTCTTAACAAGAAAAGTGGGGCAGACAAAACTCAACAAAACAAAGAAAGCTGAATAGCAGCGGAGTGTGAGGCAGTGGACAGAGTGGGGGTGGAGGGGTGGGGAGCTAAACAGATTTCCATAAAATTCAATAAATAAGTGGAGAGTGGAGGCGAAGGCGCCATCTATGCGGGGCCACGCCTACACCACTACTCCTGGAGGGAGACCAACAGCAAAGCGACATCAGATCCTTGTGAAACCAGCGACTATAGACCACCATTGAAACTGATCAACCCTGGAACACAATGAAGTCCAAGTCAATCCAGACCCATACCTACAACAACGATGGTTTCAAGGGGCAGGCCATGAGCGTCTGCTTTTAAAATGAGTGTGATGAGGAGAGACAAAGAAGAGGTGGCCATCCACAGGAGCAGCCCAACTCTGAGAACATGAGCCGGCGAGCCACGGCCCCCCATGAGCAGCCCAACACCATCCTGGAACACCCCAAAACTGAGGATATAGGTAGATGAGACATGGCCCCTCCCCAGTGGCCCAGCACTGAGAACGCGGGCGGGTCAGCCCCCAGCCCTGCCCCCAGAGACCCCCACACTGGGGACATGAGGCAGGTGAGCCCTTGGCCTCACCCCCAGAGAACCTCTCCCCCCAGCCCTGGGGATGTTGGGCGGGCGAGCCCTCAGCCCCGCCCCAGGAGACCCCTGGTGCTGGGGACGTAGGGCGGGTGAGCCCTTGGCCCTGCCCCCAGAGAACCCCTCCCCCCTGGCTCTAGGGACGCAGGGCGGGCAAGCCCCTGGCCCCATCCCAGAGTACCCCAGTACTGAGGTCATGGGAGGATGAACCATGACCCCGCACAGGAGGGACTCCAGACAGAGAAAACCCCACATGAGCAAAGAAGGCAAACTAACTGGGGGAGACAGGAGGGAAGGAGAGGGAAACAAACTGGTGCACTGGATGGACTTACACAAAGATATCAAAGTCAACTACTATGCTGAAAACGGGAAGGAGGGAGGGGGGAGGCAGGGGGGTGGGAATTGGGGAGGGCTAATTGACCGATGAGTGCATGTATACATCAACCACCTTGAAATCCTTCAAGATGTATGATTACAATGCAATAATAAAATTTTAAAAATAAAATAAAATAAAAAAGAAGAAAGTGAAACAATTAGGATATGTGCCCAAACTTCACTTGTTTCTCAGTGACATGAGTTACTTATTTTCTAAGCAAGATAATAGTTTTTGAATACTGGAAGAATATTTCCTCAAATTTTGTGCTATTCATAATGTAACTGTTACAGACACCATGTGCTTTAAACTCTATTGTTATCTTGTTCAACATCACTTTCTTAAGTCTAGACAATCAACAAAACAATAAATCAAGCCCTAACTTGTAAAAAAAAAATCTTTGATATGCTCATCAGTAGACCCAAAGTGGGTAAGGAAAGAATCAGTGAACTTGAAGATAAGCCAGTAGAAACTTGATAAAACAGTTACAAGATAAAACAATGAAGAAATACTAATGAAAGTGTACAGACAATCCAATATCTGTGAGACGTTAAAAATAGCATTATGTATGCATAACTAGAATACCATAAGAAATGGTATGAGGAAGAATATTTAAAGTCGTAATTGTTGAATACATTCCAAAATTAAGGAAAGATAACAAAACACAGATTCAGGTTTCTCAGAGAACATAGAGTAGAAGCAACAACAAAAGCCACCTAAGCATTTCCTATTCAAACTGCATAAAACAAAACACAACTAGAAAATACTGAAGTATTTCAACACTTCCAGAGGTAAAAAGCAACTTTAAATTTACAGGATAAAAGATAAGAATTACAACTGATTTCTCATCAGACCCCATGAAAGCAAGAAGAGAATAAAGTGAATTCTTTAGAAGTAATTCTTCAGAAGTATTGAAAGAAAAACAAACAAAAAGCATTACCAACCTAGAATTCTATATTTCTCCTTCAAATATAAAGGAGAAAAAATGATTTTCTCAGATAAACAAAAGCTGAAGGAATTTATTCCCAGCACATTTTCCTTATAAGAAATGTATAAAAAAGTTCTTCGGGTAGATGAAAAATGTAGTTCTGGAATGTGTGTCTACATAAAGAAAGGAATAGCATTAGAAAAAGAAAGACAAAGTCAAAATAAAGATTTTTTCCTTTTCTTGTTCTTAAATTATTTAAAATATAACTGTTTAAAGCTATAATAGGAACAATGTATTGGATGATAATAACATATATATAATCAAAATAAATGAGCAATGTCAAAGAGAACAGAGGAGAAGAATTAAAAATACTCTAAGGTATATATGGAGCATTACATATAGAATATGCAGTGTTATTTGAGAGTGGTCATAAATTCCCTAAAAATGTATATCGCAAATGCTAGGGCAACTACTAAAATTTTTTAAAACAAAATATAAATAATACACTGAGAGGAGATAAAGAAGAGTGATATAAATGTTAGTTTTAAAGTCCAGAAAGGCAGATAAAGAAGAAGGAAAAGTCACAAAGAGAACATGCAAAAAAAAGTTTAAAAAGTGTAAGATATTAATCCAATCAGATCAATAATCATTTTAACTATGAATAACCTAAACACACCACACCAAAGAAATTGTCAGCATAGATTTAAAGAACACCACCAAACTAGGGGTATACAAAAAACAGATTTTAATATATATTAAATATATGTTATATATATTTATATTATATATAAATTATATATATATACATACACAGATTTAAATAGTCCAAAGGTTAAGTAGATGGTGAAAGCTATACCATGTTTATACTAATTAAACACTAAAATAACTAGATTAACTTTAGGCAAAGGTGACTTCAGAACAAGGAAGAGTACCCCAGATAAAGAAAGTCTTTACAGGATGACCAAGTTATCAATTCTCCAAATATGTATGCACTTAACAAATCAGCATCAAAATGCATGAGGCAAAAACTGGTAAGTCCCAGTTGAGGGGCAGTCTACAAAATATCTGACCAGTATGCCCCAAAACTATGAGGGTCATCAAAAACCAAGAAAATCTGAGAACTTTCACAGCCAGGAAGAGCCTGAAGAGACACGATGACTAAATATAATGTCTTATCCTGGAGAAGATCCTGGAACAGGAAATGGACAATCAATAAGAAATTAAGAAAATCTGAAAAAAACTGTGGAGTTTACTTAATAATATTAATGGTGACAAAAGTACCACATTAATGTATATATTAAAGTAAGTATATATTAATGTAAGATGTCAAGGATAGGAAGAGCTGGATGTGAGGTATTTACGAACTATCTTCACAATGTTTCTATAACTTTAAAACTCTTAAAATGTTCAGTTAAGAGAATGTTATTATATAATCCAGCCATTCCACCTCTAATTATTTCCCCCAATGAAAAAAAGCATATAACTAAACAAAGTCTTATATGCAAATTTCATACCTTGTCTATTAGATATACCTCCAAACTGAGATCAGTTGTCCTTCTGTAAGTAAATGGACAAATAAATTGTGGTATATATATCATAACAGAATACTCCCAAAATGGAATGAACTATTTCTGCAGATAACAAGTCTGAATCTTAAAGTAGTTACGCTAACTGAAAGAAGCCACTCAAAAAGAGTACCTGTAGCGTGATTCTATTTGCACAGAATGTTAGGAAATGCAAACTAATTCATAGTGTTGGGAAGGGATCAGAGGTTGCCTCAGGATGAGGACAGAGAGCTGTGGGATTGAGGGAGTAAGAAGGGGACTGACAAAACCTTTGAGGGTAATAGATATGGATATGATCATGCTCACAACTGTGCTCATTTACAAGTATATACATATGTCAAATATTACCAAATCATACATGATAAGTGTACATAGCTTATTGTGTTTAACTCCAATAAACCTTCTAAAGTTGGAATATTAATTTTAATATAGTGAATTTAATACTGAATTTTATAATAAAGAACAATAATGTGTCATAGTAAAGAAATCTTTTTAATAGGTTGGGTCTATTTATACCTATGTGGAAAAATTTATTCTTTTTTAAGAACACATCCTGGTTTGGTAATATTTGGGGCTTTACTTGCTATTTTTGTATTAGTTATATTTTAATTCAAATATCTGAAGGTGATTACATGCTTTTTTAAAAAAATAGAAATGCTAAATGTAGTTTACCATGAATGTAATTGCATTTCCAGAATTAATGTTGTCATCATAATACCTTAACAGAAAGTCAGAAACTCCCTTTAATTAATTTCACAAGAATGTTTCAATGAATAGAAATTGATATGTCAAAAGAGTGTTTATATTTTTAAATGTTATTTGAAATGGAGGTTCTGATGTAATTATATTTTAATGGAACGGCTCAAGGTTTAATGTCAAGCCTTCATGCAAAGTCAGAGAGAAGGCTGAGAGCACTCTGTTAAAAAGAAATACAGGAAGTTAAAGCTATTTTTTACTTTTTTTCCCTACATTTGTCTAATGTAACAATGGTGCAATCCTGGATGGATAATGGAGACAATTTATTAAGGAGAAATACCTTGCAGTAAGTTAACTTACTGTTCTTACTTTAAAAACAAGTTTCCGCTGGGTGTAGTGGCACACACTTGTGATATAGATGAGATAGGAGGATCACAGGTTTCTGGCCAGCCTCAACTGCTTAGTGAGGCTCTCCACAACTTAGTGAGACACTGTTTCAAAATAAAGAATAAAAAAATAGGGCTGGGGGTGTAGCTTGGAGATAGAATGCCCCTGGATTCAATCCCCAGTACCGTTAAAAAAAAAAAAAAAAGTTTCCTTGCATAAAAAAAAAGGTTCAATCACCAATACCAAAAGGGGTGAGGATTATCTAGTATTTTACAGGAGGAAACAGAAATGGAGGAAAGATCATTATAAACTTTATAGTCCCAGAAAGCTGAATGATGAAGCAAAAGACAGGCATAATAAACAAATAGAAGTCCAGATTCTAATTTTAGGACACAAAGTCCTCCAAGCCTCACCAGAACTTGAAGGAATAATGTTCGTGCCTGAAAGACAGCAATAAAAGGGTCTTCTTTGTCCAACAGGAATAGAGCTGCTGCAGGCAGAGGTAAGGGATTTCACCTTCTGGAAAAACACAGCTTCGATTTGGCTAAAATCCACATCTGATAAATGCCTGAAATGCCATGTAGGCAATTTTGCTCTCCATAATATGAACTGAGTGTCAAAAGTATCCTAGACCTAATTCAGAACAACCATGAGGGATTATTCTATATCCTGAAACAGATACAAACCTTGGTTGAATGCAAAGATGTTAACTTAGAAATAAGGGAATTACTATGTATGTAACCAATGCCTAATTTAGGAAGCCATTTCTAAAAGTTTTAGAGACTGATACCATGATCTAACTCAACAAGAAAAGTTAATGCTAACAAATAAAATTATAAATGTTAACTACAAATATTCCCATATGAGAGAAAGAGGAAAAACACATATAGACAACAGCATGACAAACTAATATCTGTACATATTCACAAGGTGACAGAGGACTCACCTGAACAAATAAGACAAAGCCTCTGAGAACAATGTAAGAAAGATAATGCCAAGAATAAGCTATAGCCAGTGAAAAATATTAATAATGATAAAAGGACAATAAGAAGATACAGATCTGTTATTTGCATCAGTAATGTTAGTTATAACAACCAGACAGTAATAGTCCATATCTCTTCCTTTATCTTTTCTATAAAACCTACACTTTACTGAGTTAATCACCATGTGTCAAGTGTCAGATCTTTAAGTGCTTAAGGCAAATTGTCTCATTTCAACCTAAAAACAACACCATGATGTAGATATTGTGATCATCCCTTTGCTCATAAATGAGGTAATTCAAATTTAAAGAGGTTCTGTAACTTGTCCACAGTCCCACAGCAAGTGTCAGAACCAGGATCTGAATTCAAGCAGTGTGACTTCAGAATTGATGGTTTCAGTTACTATATTCCACTGCCTGTTCCATCAAAAGAGATCATTTTTTAGAATGTAATGACAGAAAAAGCAGAAGTAGGAGAATACTGAAGTCCAAGATACCTGCAAGGTCTCTAGCCATTAGGTGATAGTTAATCTTTGTTGTCAACTTGACTGATGAGGGACACCTAGAAAATTGGTAAAGCCTACTTCTAGGATTGTATGTGAGGGACAATTGGCCTTTGGTCAGTGAACTGAGGGGGAAGACCCACCCTCAATGTGAGCAGCATTATCCAATAGACTGTGGGCTCAGATGAAACAAAAAGTGGAAGAGGGAGGAAGCTCCTACACCTGCACACAGCAAGCTCAATTATTGAGCTGGCATGTCCTTTTGCTATTGCTATCACAGACAGACTCCACCTTCTTCAGCCTTTGAACATACATTTACACTAGCGACTCTCCAGGGAGCTTGCAGGCTTTAAGCCTTGGACTGGGGCTGCGTCACTGGTCCCTCTTCTTCTGAGGCTTCCAGCTTCTCTGACTGGAGAACTTCTCAGATACTGTTTCCCCCAGCTTTCCAGGATGCAGACAGCCAGTGTGGGACTATCCAATTTCTGATTGTGTAAGCCAATATCATAAATCCCCCTCTGTAGTTCTATATACATTCTATTGGTTCTGTTCCTCTGGAGAACCCTGACTAATACACACTATAAATGAATTTTAGCCCCTTGGCCAAGAATAATTACCGTTCAGGGAACTGAGACTACATACCTATGAGGTCAACCTCTTGCAATATTCTGTGTAGAATACTGGAACAGTCATCTGTTATCTAAAGACAAAGGGCAGATAAGTGAGTGGTTTCTCTAGCTTCCAGAATATTTATGTTATGTCCATCCTAAGAAAAATTACAGATAATCTGTCAAAAAGTAGTTTCTTGGTTGACAATGAGCCTGTGTTCACTTAGTCTGATCCATGACAGATGAAAATATTTACATTTTAAAATTTAAAATATAAAGTCAATTCTATGCTTTAAAAGCATAGTTTTGATCAGAGGAAAACAACAGGCAGCATTTATGTGGTGTTGGAAAGATGCTGGGTTGAAGAGTCTACTTCAGTGGATTTTTATTTGATTGGGCAAGTTTATGAAGAATTTATTGGTAGATAGATTATTGTCAATCAGAAGAAAAAAATTTTTTTAATGACTTTGCTTTACTCTGCTTTTTCATTGCTGTGACCAAAATATCTGACAAGAACAATTTAGAGGAGGAAATGTTTATTTGGCTCATGGTTTCAGAAGTTGAATCCATAGTTGGCCAGCCCCAAGGGAGAGACATCATGGTAGCAGGGTGTGGCCGAGGAAAGCTGTTCAGAGCAGCCTAGAAGCAAAGAGAGAGACAAGAAGTGGCCAGGAACATATATAGTCCTCAAGGCCACACCCCAGTGACACATCTCCTCAAGCCATGCCCCACCCACCTATACTTACCACCTAGTAAATCTATTCAAATTATTAATCCATCACTGGATTTATCCAATAATGAGATGAGAGCCCTGAATCAATTATTTCATTTCTGACCTTGTTTGAATTATGAATACATGAGCTTCTCCAGGGCCATTTTATATCCAAGTCATAAAAGACTTGATTGAGAGAGATATTTCCTTTCAGTTCTTCCTGGATCAGAAGATATAGAAGACCTATTTATCATATTTAAGGATGATTAAAGGGAAAGGTTTAACCAATGCATAGTTTTCCAGGAAAAACTTGCATATCTTAACAAGATAGTATGATGGACTAAATCCAACCAGATAAACTGTAATAAAGATAATTTTAAAATATATGTTTTGGCTAAACAATCAACTTCACCATTACAGGATAATGGAGATGTAGTGCCCCAGAGGCAAAGTACAAAAATGTCTTGAGACTTTGAGTTGACATGAAGTTCAATGGGAGTCAGCAGAATGCTCTATACTCAGCATGCCATAAGGAGTTACTGCTTTCAATCCTGGCCTTCAACACGTTAAAAGGTGTGCAGAGAGCCAGGTGCTGGACACATGCCTTTAATCACAGTACTTGGGAAGCTGAGACAGGAGGATTTCAGGTTTGAAACCAGCCTCAGCAATTTAGTGGGACTCTCAGAAACATAGCAAGACCCTGTTTCAAAACAAAAACAAATTTAAAAAGGACTAGGGGTATAGAATGCCCCTGGGTACAATCCCCAGTACCACACACACACAAAACAAAAAACCATACAGAGGAGAGTGAACAGAATAATCTAGGATCAGGAAAATAAGCACATGAGGAACAGTGGGGGAAAAACACCAAGACTGCTTTCTTTGGAGAGAAATGTGTGCTCATCAATAATAATGCTTTTGGTGCAAGTAACAGAAACTAAAAATAAGGTTCACATAAAAAAATAAGAAGCTGTATTTTTTCCCATAACAATAGGTTCAGAATTAAAGTAGTCCTTAGATGGTAATGACAGATCAAAGCGTCAAACCCAGAGAATACATCCAATGACAACTTTTCTTATATCTTTCTAACAATAGCAAGAAAGAAAACCTTTTCCATAAGATTTCCTTTAACTGAAATAGTGAGAACTGTGTCTCATTACAGTCCTTGCCTCATCACTTGCAATGGAATAGGATTAGTCCTACACTAACCAGGGCACCCCATGACTAGCAAGGAGCCATATTTCTCTAAGACATAAAGATATATGAGGGAAGGAATGTATATTTGAGCAAAATTGAGAGTTCTGTTACAAATAATAAAAAGGGCACCCACCAGGTCCACCACAAGAAGTCATAGGGGAAATTATATGGTAATTGTTAATTATGTCCAAGTTCCCATATGGAAATACATCCTATGACTTGGAAGTTAAAGATAGATATACAGCAAGCAGTTAAGGACTAGAATTTGTTGCATAATGAGTCCTTCCTTGCATATATGCTCTCTGGAGGGTGAAATAAGTCCTTTATCATATGTTCTCCAAAACAACTTTCAACCAAAGTCCAGCCCACAGTTCTTCAGATTTTGTTCAACACAAAAGTATAGCCAAGGAGATGAGTAGAGACTGAAATTTTGGCCATTGTCAATCTGAAAAATGATGCAGGGTTCTCTGAGCCTGGATCAGATAAAAATGATCTGTATTTCCTGACCTTCACCCCCCTACACACACACACACAATGTCAACATCGACTAGTGAGGTACTCACTTAGCATTTGCACAAGGATTCCATGTGTACTTGTTAGTCTGACAAATGCAATGCCTGAACTTAGTAACCTACTAAAATAACTTTGAAAATATTCAATTGACATTTCAAAATAATAACAACAAAATAAATATTTCAACACTCAGTAGTTTGGAGAAGCATGTTTCCATCTTTGGGATAGGTATTATGACTATTTCCTTTTTATAGATGAGGACACTGAGGCCCAGGTTTAAATACCACCAATGAGGAAACAGTGGATTTGGGTGTTTCCAGCCAGGTCTACTTAATTTCATGTAAGTATAAAGATAATAGCAATTCTTCTTCCCTTTCATTCTTTTTTTCCTTTCCTTTTTCCCACACCCTCTTTCTTCTTCTTCTTCTTCCTTCTTCTTCCTTCTTCTTCTTCTTCTTCTTCTTCTTCTTCTTCTTCTTCTTCTTCTGAGTTTACAAATCTTTTTCTGGAAGAGATAAATATTTTTATAACAATAACATTTTTTAAACCCAAGAGATATTGAAGAGCAGAACTCTGCTCTTCCCATATTATTACTCACTGAGAACTTTTATGCTGTTCTATGCACCCAGCAAGTATTCAACTATCATAGTCATGCTCTCTTTCTAGTATTTAATTCATACATATGTTTCAATTATGGCTTTGTTTCCAGGAAAATAATGAATCAGATATCAGCTGTAGTTTGATATCAGCTCAGCATTTTTTTTGACTGGGAATTTAACCCAGGGGCATTCTACCTCCAAGCTACACCCCTAGCATTTTTATTTTTTATTTTGAAACAGGGTCTTGCTAAGTTGTTGAGGCTGGCCACTATCCAATGATCCTCCTGTTTCAGCCTCCCAAGAACTGGAATTACAGGCATGCACCACCACGCCTGGCTATAGCTTAGCCTTTATCCCTCTACAGTCCCTGTCATGATGACCCAATATTAAAATATCTTGTTAAGAATAAGTTTTTAGCCGGGTGTGGTGGCGCACGCTTGTAATCCCAGTACTTTGGGAGGCAGAGACTGGAGGATCCAGGTTCGCGGCCAACCTCAGCACGCATGCGCGTGCCCGTGATCTCTCTCTCTCTCTCCTCTCTCTCTCTCTCTCTCTCTCTCTCTCTCTCTCTCTCTCTCTCCCTAGTGAGGCCCTCCGCAACTTCGTGAGACCCGGTTTCAAAAATAAAGCATAAAAAAAAATAGGGCCGGGGGTGTAGCGTGGAGGTAGAACGCCCCTGCGTTCAATCCCCGGTACCTCAAAAAAAAAAAAAAAGAATAAGTTTTTATATTAAATTGAAGGTCTTGACAAGTATTCAGTATTTATCGGATTTATTACTAATTTATCTGTTGTCACACAATGAATCCCTTCAATTTCTTTCTTTTATGAAGATATTACATATATCTAAGTAAATCTTAGTGCCACTTTACTAAAAACAAAGTTGAGGAGCAAAGAAAGTAAAGTATTTTTATACATACAAGTCTAAAGGTCAGGTTTATATTAAGAAATTAAAGGGAAAAAGCATAGAAGTTGGAAAATAACCGAGGGGCTGAGAACTATTGGATAGGGGAACTTTTGTATCAAGGATACCTTTTATCTTTTAAATTTTATTTTAACCATTGAATATTTATGTAACAGGATAAGTAAATAAATCATTTTTGTTAAAAATAGAAATAAATAATGGAAAGGTATATAAGCAGTAAAGAAATCAAAAGAAGGAAGTGAGAAAGGGGGGAAGAAAGTAGTTTGTCGATAATACATTTTGCTTAGGTATTAAGTGATTCTCACAGAATTATCCAGGAACCTTGAAAAGCTATCATAAATTTCATGAGAATTCTTCCAGCGTACTTTCAGATGATCCATATCTTTATGGGTTTAGGAGGAGAATACAGACAAGGAGTCGATTCTCGAAAGAGGAGAAGAAATAGTGTTGGGATTTGTGAGGTTTCTGATTATATTTTATTGCCTGAGTCAGAAGATCTCACTTTTTTTTGTACCTTTGAGGGATAGGAAGAGAAAATGAGAAATAATTGACTGGATGTATCAACTGAGATAATTTGAAGACAGTGAAATCCTCAGTTTACAAATTAAAATGTCTGTGAGCCAGGCATGGTGACGCATACCTTTAATTCTAGAACTTGGGAATCTGAGCCAGGAGGATTGCAGGTTCAGGCCAGCCTATGCAACTTAGCAAGATGTCCAGCAACTTCAATCACTAGTACAATCAAAATAAATAAATAAATAAATAAATAGCATGTAAGAGATTCTCTGGAACTCAGTAGAAAAAAGCTTTACACACTAAAAAAGAAGCATAATTCTGGATTATGGTTGAGCTGCACCACCACACAGTGATTCCATCTAAAAACAGTACCCAGAGCCATGGCTTAAGTGATTGTTAAGAGATACACTTTAAAATGTCTTGTCAGCATCCACAATCTATTCACTTACAAAATCAGGACCTGTGTGGCCTGTGTGAAAAAGGATTTCACACAGCATGGTTAGTCCCTTCCAGGCTAGAGGTTGCAGTAAAACTGGTTACAAAAGGAATTTCTGCAAAGTCTCATCAGTGATAAAATCAGAATGAGGCTTTGAAGTAAAAATTCAGAATTAAAATATTTTAACAAAAATATACAAAGACGATCCATGCAAGACTACATCTAGGTCACTTTTAATAGTTTGTGTTTCTTCACTGCAATTCTAGATTCTGAGCTATCCTCTCTTTTATTGTTCATCCATTTGGAAATTCTATTTTCTGCCACTTTCCCTTTTTTTAGGATTTATTTGTGTACTTATTATGTTTACTTAGACTAGTTAAAATTCTTGATAGAGCAGGATAATAATACCATGTTCCCTCCATAGGTATAGTAGCACTTGGCAGTTCTTTCATATAGAAGATCCAAATTATATAAACAATACTGCAAACAATTTTTCAAGCTGCAAATTCTATACTGTTTTATTAGAATGAGGAAATTATATGAACAAGAACCTATTTCATGCCTGTCAGAGGCCACATGACATGTTTAAGATATACCTACAGAAGGAGATCAATTTCGCTTGCAAAGGCCTATTGTGTTTCATTTCTTTAGATGCCAGACACCCCAGGCCCCCGTACAGTACAATGATTAATACAATGCACTCGTGGCCTTGGGGAAGTTTCAGTCCAGCAAAAACATCTAATGCTGATGCAGAGAGCAATGGCAGTCTGTACACATACCTGCTCTGATAAAACCAGTCAAGGCAAGAAGGAATCCAAATTCTAATATGCCTCCAGATTCCTTAACATTGTTCCCAGGACAGTGAATTATACTTGGGATTTTAAATTAGAAATGCTTTAGCAGAGCTGGGAGTGGTGGCTACTCCTATAATCCCAGTACTTGGGAGGCTGAGACAGGAGGATTACAGGTTTGATGACAGCCTCAGCAAGTAGTGAGACTCTCATCAACCTAGCAAGACCCTGATACAAAATAAAATAAAATAGGGCTGGGGGGTATAGCTCAGACGTAGAATGCCCCGAGTTCAATACCCAATACCAAAAAATGTATTATATATTTTTATATATGAAAATACATATTATATAAAAGTTTATGGCCAGGCGTGGTGGCGCACGCTTGTAATCCCAGTACTTTGGGAGGCGGAGACCGGAGGATCCAGGTTCGCGGCCAGCCTCAGCTCTCTCTCTCTCTCTCTCTCTCTCTCTGTCTCCTTAGTGAGGCCCTCCGCAACTTCATGAGACCCGGTTTCAAAATAAAAGTATAAAAAATAGGGCCGGGGGCGTAGCGCGGAGGTAGAATGCCCCTGCGTTCA
>PVJS01054092.1:0-13079 GCA_004027185.1 Glis glis
GATCCTCCGGTCTCCGCCTCCCAAAGTACTGGGGTTACAAGCGTGCGCCACCACGCCCGGCTGTGGACCCCTTTTAAAAACAACATTTTCTATCAATGGTTGGTTGAATCCATGGAGCCAGAGCCCATGGATACAGGGGGCCAACTATATGTGGCCCTGTGTTTTTTTTAATTGATTAGTTAATTTTATTTCCAGTGCTGGGGATTAAATAGCCCTCATACATGCTAGGCAAATACTCTACCAGTGAGCTACACGCCCACCCCACCCCCGAGGATCTTAAAAATGATACTAGATAAACTTAGATAAACAAATAGGACATAAATTATGCAGGACTTTGTAAATCAGGCAAAGGATTTTTTTTTTCTTACTACTAGGGATTGAACCCAGGAATGGTCTATCTCTGAGCTACACCCCTGGCCCTTCAAAAAAAATTTAAACAGAGTCTTGTTAAGTTGCTGAGGCTGATTTTGAACCTGCAATCCTCCTGTCTGAGCCTTCCAACTACTAGAATTACAGGTGTGCACCACCACACCTGCCCTTATCCCTTCTTTATTCACAATTTTCTGGAGAATAATCTGAGGTGGGTTGGGGTGGGATAATAATCAGGAAGCAGAAATCCTTCTTTGTGCTGATATTCTCCAGGGAATAGAAGACTGGGGGTGGTATTGGGGTTGAAACTGCAGGCCAGCCGAAGTTCCTTTATCTACCAGGAACAGTAGTGTTACCTTGAAAGAGTGTGAAGTCATCATTTTTGGGTAGAGTAATAAAGTCTGACTTTGAGTTTTCTGTTTGACTGTGGAGAGCTCTTAAACCCCACTTCATTTCCCTTCTGCTCCACATCTGGGAAAGCCAATTAAAAAACAAACAAACAACAACAACAACAACAAACACCGAGTGTGCTCTCTTTGGGCACTTTTGAGAAGTTCAATCCATTCAAGTCATGCCCCATAAAAGGAAACCTGCCCTTAGCTCCACCCCTAAACCACCATAATACCCCCCACCTCCCTGAGCTAGACATGCCTTTCTGTTCTCAAGCCATTCTCAGGCTGCCTGGGAGCCTGCGCTGCTCTCTCTAGAAAACCCACTTGAGTAATACACATCTTCATACCTGTTTGTTATGTGTATGGTATCATTGGTTTGACATCGGACCCAATTTGGCATGTGTGTATGGTGTGTGGGGGGTGTATATCTGCTTCCATCAGGCTGCCACACAGTAGAAAAAAGAGGGATTAAAGAAAGAGAGAAACGTGCTGAGGAATTGGCAGTCAAAATGGAGCAGAGGGACAGTATTTCCAGTAATTCGGAAGCAAGTCCCAAGACAAGAATCAAGGTTTTTACACCTATAGACTGTCACCTTCAACGCTTTGACACTAGAGGCCTTGACTGTATTAAAAGGATCAAGATGAACAACTTGATGACAGTGGTGATGATGATGATGACAGTGATGAACTAATATTTACGGAGCATTTATTGCCTGGCAGACAGTATTCTGAGTTACTTAAATGTATTAACTCCTGTATCCTCACAATCCTATGAGACAGAGAGTATTGTGATACTCACATGTAAAGGTGAGGAAATTGAGGGTTAGAGAGATGAAACAACTTGTCCAAGGTCACATTGCTAATATGTGAGAGACCAGGGTTTGATCTCAGATAGTCTCTGCCCAGTATATAGATAACCTTTAGCAAACACATTGTGCTGTGTTAACTAATAATTATTCAGTGCATCCACTGGGGTCAGTAGTCATTTCTTTTTCCTTTGAACACCTACAGTACATGATTTTGAGGAGCACTGAAAGAGACGAGGGGCAGAAGTTCTTACCGACCTGTTAATATTACCAGGTGGGGGTGGTAGTTTTTGTACAGTGGCCCTGGTAGCATTGAAGTCAATGCTGAGAAAAAAAAGTGAGGACCCCCTGGTTTAGCTGTAAAATGAATACTACAGTTCCATAACTATATTTCTAGCTCTTAAAACTGGAGCCAGATACACTGTTTTTCCGTAAAGTTGATTTGAGAGTGGTGGCTATGGTCGATAGTTGTAATGATAGGAATGATGAAAAATATATAAAATTCTTCTGATGAAGCTAATATATTTAAACAGGATACTAATCTGAGAAAGGCACTTGAGTTTGACTCTCAGGAAGCCATGTTTAAAAATTCATAGATAATATGAGGCAGAGCTATCACATAGTGATGAACTGAAATACATTTCTAAATGTGATGTTCTTGAAACCTAGGAAATAGATTTGATGAAATGAACCCAGATATGAATGTTAATTTGATATCCGAATACAACTTCCAAAATGCTTTACTCTTGCATTTTTCCTACTCTTAGAGCCTGTTTTAATCCCTTGCATAAAATGTGCACATTTTAACAAGTTAAAAATTAGGAAGTGAAGCCGGCCGTGGTGGCATACGCTTGTAATCCCAGTACTTGGAAGGCTGAGACAGGAGGATCACAGGTTCACAGCCAGCCTCAGCTACTTAGTGAGGCCCTCTGCAACTTAGTGAGACCCTGTTTTAAAATAAAGAATGAAAAATAGGGCTGGGGGTGTAGCTCAGAGGTAGAATGCCCCTGGGTTCAATCCCCAGTTCCTCAAAAAGAAAAGAAAAATATTAGAAAGTGTTGAAATAAAATTAAATGTCTCCCCAGTCTAGCTGGGCTCAATTGCACATGCCTGTAATCCCAGAACTTGGGAAGCTGAGACAGGAGGATCACAGGTTCAAGGCCTGCCTCAGCAATTTAGACCCCCAGAAACTTAGCAAAACCCTAGTTCAAAATAAAAAAATATAAAGGGCTGGGGGTGGAGCTCAGTGGTTCAATCCAAAACCCTGGGTTCAATCCAAAACCAAACAAGGGCTGAGGATGTAGCTCAAAGGTAGAACACACCAACGTGCGTGCGCGTGCACATACACACACACACAAACACAGACACACACATACATACAAAAAAATCTCCCCAGTTTATAGCCACTTCTCAGAGGTATCTTTAATCTTTTTAGACTTTTAAAATGCACATGTACATATACAAATACACACATATGTGTATAATTTTTCTTCAATAACAGATATGGTATTATAATATATGTATATATTCTTCTGTAAGTTGCTTTTTAAAATTTATTATTAATGACTGTTCATCTCATGCCACACAGACCTGGAGACTTGAACCTAATTTTTTTCAACTTATCTTGAATGTTAAGGATTTGTGTCATTTTAAGACACTTAAAAGGATCTTTGCAAGCAATAAAATTTTCAATGCAAGTATTTTGTCTGCCTTTTGACAGACTCTAAAATATGACCAGTAGAAGATAAAAATCAGCTAGTATTGAGCCTACATGGTAGGGCTTGAGAGGTTGATAAACATAAATAAAGGAGACAGAGGAAACAATGAATGATTTAGGGGCAAAGCTAGAATTTGTAAGTGAAATTTATCCTCTTCTTTTAAAGAGAATAGCTGTATGTATACTGGATGTCTATTCATGGATACTTATACTTCAAATCTAAAGAAATATCATTGCTATAATTATATATGCAGTATATATTTTGTGAAGGAAATAATAACCTTGGATCTTTATGCTTCATATATATCACATTATATTAGTATTAAACATTGCAAAGTTCTATTCACAATTTACCATATGTCAAAGCTATTTCATCATAGACATAGTAAAATGAAAAACCCTAAACTATACTTCATATATATCATTGTTCATTGTATACATTCCTTTATTTAAGTACTGGTTTAATTTAATTTAGGGTTAAGAACATTAAATCCAGATAAAATATATCTATATTTTATTTATATAGAAAAAGACAAAGAAGAAAAGAAGGAGAAGGAGAAGCAGAAAAATATATGATAACAGAGTTTATAAAGTAAGATTATAGAGGCTTTTTTCCTTAAACTTTTCCAAGTTCTTTGCAAATTATCTATCATTTATTCATTTATTCAACAATTTGCTTTTGAGCATTTTCTCTGACCCAGGGATATATCAGTGTTCAAATCACATAAATGTGTGTTACTTACATATTGGAAAAGGCAATAAACACGATTAAAATGAATAGCACCATTTGCTGACTCCCAGGCAATGTAGGCAAATAGTGGGGTGACATAGAATATTTCTTGTGTATCTAAATTGCTAAAGAGCTATTGGTGCTACAAAGTCAATTAGCTTCTCTGAGATATAAATTTCAGTTTTTTTCTTAAAGTCACAGGGTTCAATCCCAGCACCGCAAAGAAACAAATAAAACAAAGATGCAGTAACACTGCTCTCCAAGGTCTAAGAACAGTGGGGAACTTCTGTGGAGAAGACACACCCCCATCAAAGCTCGGTGGCAAAAGGATTCCAGCCAGGCCAGTGCTGAACCTCAGGGCCACCCGTGGGCACACTTTTTGGCCTGAACATGGCTTCAGTGAATCACAAATGGTATTTTATTTGCCTAAAATGACTCAGAATACTAATAACTGGCATGATGATGGGAGATGGTGGGTGGGGAGAGGATCCGAAGGAGACTGCTTCTAACCTTAGTTAACAGGGGTCCAGGATAACTTTAAAAGGGACCTTGGATACACGTTGCCTAATCAAAAATACATCCATCACAGTAAAGAGTATACCATGTAGACCTGATTTAGAATGGCTTTTGTGTTTGGAACAAGGATGCACTTTATTGATTGGTTCATTCAGCTGCTTTTTATTGAGCATCTATCGTGTGTCAGGCACATGCCACGACCTGGGAAGAAATCTGAACAAAGCAGACAGATCCCCTGCCCTCCTTCTAAAGAGGAACTCAGACAACAAAGAAAATCATATTTCAGGTCATAGTCAGTGCTGGGAAGACAAAGAGAGGTGGGAAACGGTGAGGAAGGAGGCCTCTTTCAGACAGGGTGATTAGGAAGCGCTGTTTGAGGAGACGGGTGAACAAAGCTCTGAGTGAGGAGGGATGTGGTCACGAGAAGGTGGGGCAGGGGAGCATCCCAGGCAGAGCAAGGAGATGGCCACAGTAGAGCCGCGCAGATAAAAGGGGTGTGTTTGAGGACAAGCAAGAAGGCAGTAGGGGAGCAGGATGCAGGGGCAGGGGTACTGGGTGAGGTCACAGCACGAGGCGGGGGGTAGACCATGTTGAAAGCTTGACTTTGGTTGTAAACGTGATGGGAAAACCCTGATGGGTTTTGAGCAGGAAGGAACTATGATCTTTATGTTTCAAAAGATCACTGTATTGTAATAGACAGGAGTAGCCACCAGCAGAAGCAGGGCATATGTTAGAGGTGTTTGCCTGGGAGCAGGGAGAAGTGGTAGGTTAGAAAGGTAGATTAGAAAAGTGGTAGATTAGATCACAGCTGCCCGTGAAAACAGGGGGATGATATTGGTCAAATGGGACACTTGTTTGGATTCAGGTCTTCTTCATGTGTTGTGGTACATTGAAAACAGTAGGGGCTCAATAAATGCTAACAGATTGTCCACATACAATGCTGTACCTGTGCTGCTATAGAAAGCCAACCCGCTGGATGCACTGAACTCCTCAATGAAGAACTGAGACAGGGAAATGTGCTCTTCAGTGTTTAAGGACTTGTTCCCATGTTTCCAGTATAGCATTAGATCCTCCTCATTGTAGGCATCTGAAACAAGACAATACCATTCCTGTAGCTGCAAAAAGTTCTTGTAAATTACATAAGGTCCAGAGCCATGTTTTGCAGAGTTCTGCAAGCCCAGTACCCAGTCCAATGATATGTATGTTAGGTGTGGAAAAATATTCACCCATAACTGGTCATGCCCACCCCTTAAAAAAAAACACAAAAAACAATCTCAAAAAATGAGACCCCGAGGAATAGTGTAGGGTAGAGGCTTTTCTTGTGCCATAAAACTTTAAAGGTCTCCAAACCTGCTCCCCTGTCTGTATGCATTTGCTCACAAATGCAGCCAGGTCTCAGGGTGAAGCAACAGCTCCATCTCACAGGCCCAGTGCTGACTGCAGGCTCTCAGGCCTTTTTAATTCTGTACCTTTCATGGATGAAATTCCAAAATGAGCCTAGCTTGAGAAGTTTTCGTCTAACATCACATATTGTCATAGAAAGTTTGTAGTAGATCTGGGAAGGAGCATATATGTAGGAAGCATCCATTGTGTTTCTCTGAATTTTGATCACATTATGAAAAATTGTAGTCAGCTTTTAAGAGGTCTTATCAAAAATAGCTGTTGGGACAAAGTAATTGACAGGAAGCTGGATCAGATGTCCTTTTAGGGATTTTTGGTTAGAGGGTCTATGCCGAGAGCTGGGTTTTGCTTGCTTAATGGAGGATTGTGACTCCTCCGAGAGCACAAATTCCAAAGATTCACAAATGTGGAAAGACTGTGTTAGTCTACTTAATAACACCAGAAGAATACACCTTTTTAGGGAGCAATCATTGTAGAAATTGCAAAATATGTCATCATCAAGGTACATCTTCCTATTTCTCATCTTCTCATTTGAAAACTGCCATCATTCTTATTAAAGACAAAAGAGCAAAACAAACAAACAAAAAAATCCCCACAACTGTTTTGGAAGAATATATCAAGATTTTTAAACACTTGCTACAAGCATACTTATTTCCATGCAAGTGTGTGATGCTGTGTTCCGATGGTGTGGAATCACTCCATCAGGAAGTAGGACTTACAGCTTTCCAGTTCAAGAGAACAGTTTTGAGTGTCAAGAGGAAACCTGCTGAAATCCATTAAGCACATGGCTGAAACCGTTATCCTATAAAAGGAATGAGAAAAAGAAAACTGCAGATCATTTACCCATATGGCCACATTAGCACGCAACATTGAAGCTCCCTTATTGTTTCCCTGTTTTGTGTGGCTTTTAAGAATAATGCAAACCAGGAGTTACTATCTTCTGTCCAAATAATGTGTGAGGAAGCATTCACAGGATAGATGATAATTGCTTAAGACACAGAGTGATGAGTGAATTACAGCTCTCACAATCCTTCTGATCTCACCAGTTCCTGATCAGCTCCCTCCCCATTTCTGGCTTTAATGTTTTCAGAAAAACACACTTCAAAGTGAGATGAATTTGAATCAATTTAAATATTTTCTGCTTTTCAGAAGACTCAAATGTAAGTAGTCTCTAGTAATTAAGGGTTGGGATAGTGGTAATAAAAATCTATAGGTAAAAGTTTTCTTCTTTCCTTCACAAAGCAAGTTTATCCAAGGAAATTCTCTTTCCAATAGTGAGGGAAAAGCCTGGAGCATGTTTAGTCAGAGATCTATGAGCACAGTGCATAATTCAGATGCTATTAAGTCAAAAGGCTGGCATGCTGATGAGGTTTATTTTTTCAAATTTTGTATCCTCTTAGATTTTCCTGGCTTCAGGCAGAGGCTGCTGTACTATGATCTTGCCTCAAAGTAGAAACTTTGGTACCCACAATAGCAGATCACAGGTTCATAAAAGGCCCCCAAGCAAGTTTGCAAAAAACAAAGGCAACAGATGCTCCTACCCATGATGCCCCAGAGTTAATCAGAAGAGTGGAGCCATTTTATCTTCTACGGGCTGAATTCTACTGTCAACAGTCATGTACCAAAATGCCAAGCCAGGGAAATATCCGGATGACTTTGTGTAAACAAAACATATCCATTCTGGTGTATTCCTAGTGTGTTAAAGCTGAAACAAAACTCTGAGGTCTTTTAATCCACTTCCTTGAAGAAGTTAGTAACCAAGGAGTTTAGGTGTTAGGTGGTATCAGAACCAAGCCAGGAACCAGGCAATCTGGTGCTGGGCTTGGATTGGCTCTTTCGTTTGCTGGAACAACTGTGTGGACAACAACTTTGAGTGACTCTGAGTTGGGGATGTCCAAAACCACCCTCAGGATTCACTAGAAAGATTCATAGAACTCAGCACAACTGTTAAGTTCATGGTTGTTTACTCTCACTGCAGTGAAAGGAATACAATAAAAATAGAAAAGGAGCAAGGGCAGGATTCAGAAGAGACCAGGAACAAGTTCCCAGTTGTCCTCTCCTAGTGGACTGTTGTAGACATTGCTTCATTCTTCCAGCAAGACATGTGACAACAGGTATGAAATATTGGGAGCCAGGGACGCTCTTGCAAACCTTGGTGTCCAAAGTCCTAACTGAGAGTCAACCACATAGACATGGTTGACTACCAGCATGGCTGACCTTAGTCGCTAGCTCTCCAGAGGTCACGCTGATGCTACATGTCTCAGGGCCCCTATAAACCACATTGTGAGACCGGACTATCTGGTTTGACCCACAGACTCCAGGTTAACAAAAAACACTCTTCTCAGATAGAATATCCCAAGGGATTAGAGGTTATCTTGCAGGAACCTGGCAAGGGACAAATCTTTCTTTAGACTCTGCAAGGTAAGAAAAGTCCATTGAGCTCATCCTTTGCTGGTCATACTCTCACCAAGGCAAATTTTAATCAGTTGATTCATTACCCAGATATTGCTGTCTAGCCTTCAATTCCTAGTAAGATTTGACTGTAGTACTTATAAGTCTTTTGTTGCTCCTTATTTAAAAATCCCATTGAAAATAATACTATTCATTAATAAAAATAGTAGCTGGTGACAGCTCTTTTGTACAAACATTCCTAGTGAGCAAAAAGAGTCTGTATCAGTTTCCTCTTGCTGCTATAAAAATTTACCACAAACTTGGTGGCTTAAAAGGACAGAAATTTATTCTCACAGTTCTTAAGTCCAGAAGTCTGAAGTCAGTATCACTGGGCCAAAATTAAGGTTTCAGAATAGCTCTGCTCTCTTGGGAATTCTATGGGGGAAATCCATTCATCTTACATCTGATCGCTATCAGTATTCCTTGGCTCTTGGTCACTCTGCTTTCTGCTCTTTTGTGTGTATCAACTTTTCCTCTGCCTTTCTACTATAAGCATACTTATGATTGCACTTAAGTCCCAAACAGATAATCCAGGATAATCTCCCCATTTTAAGATCTTTAATTTAATCACACATGTGAAGATCTTTTTTGCCATATAGAATAAACTTCACAGGCTCCAGGGATAAAGACATTGATATATTTTGGAGTGTCATTTTTTTCTGCTATAGAATCTTCCTGAGATTTCTAGGACATTTAAAAAAGCTGAATTTCATGGATTTACCAATCATTTTTAGAATATCTATTTTAAGCCAGCCAGTATGCACAGGACTCATTTAGTTAAAAGAAAAAATGGAACATTAAAGATGTAGACCTGTTAGAGCATAGTGTTATGACAAATGTTTTAAATAAAAAAGAGAAAAAGAAAAAATGAGAAAATTAGTACTAACTTAAATGATGACTATACCCTTCCATGAAAACTGAAGGACATAGATAAGATAATTATTTACCTAATACAAGTTTCCAAAACTACTCCATGAGGTTAAGGGGTGGGTTGGAGAAATAGCAGGCTTGCATACCTATAATATTGTGTACCAGACTTTATGGATTTTCCAAACTTGGGTTCACTCTATTTGTCTAACCAACGTATGTCCAGAATAGGTATACTTCAATTCCTTAAATTCTGGATGTCAGAAACAGGGGAAATCACATCTGCCTGTGCCCCACACACCAGTATCATTAGACTGACAGCGATGTTGTGAGTTTAGTCTGAATGGAGACCCACCAGTTTTGGTGTAGACGGCTGTGGTCCAAGAAAGCCAAAGGCAATTGAGAGAGGCCTCCTTACCTGAGACTGAAGAGGACGTTCCCATCAGGGTGGACTCGCAGCATGATGTTCTCCATTGTCGTATCATGGATGAAGGATTTTTTAGAATGAACAAAAAAGATATCAGGCACCCAAATCTTTTCAATCAATCTGTGATCAAAGGTCATGCTTTTGTTTGTTGTGCTAGGAAAGGAGAGCCTCTCATCTTTCCAGTAATGCCTGAGATAAAAAGTCATTGTAAAGTCCTAGGCACAGAGAAAAAGAAATCGATCAAAACCATAGAAGTAGGGTCCAGGATAAGCACTTAAATACTATTATTCCTGGGTCTGACTGCCATGGGTAATAACAACTTATAGGTGAATGGTGTATATTGTATTTTCAGGTTACTTAGGTTGAAGCTAATGAGCTTAAGTTTTGAGCTTCTCCTTCACATAGACTCCAGTGAATGTTGAGAATTTCTGGAGTTATAGAGTATTCAGGTTGAGGAAGGGAAGCCAGGTTATCAATGGGAAGTATTTCTATGAAAGCATTCTGATAAATCACCTCAAGAAATCTCAGGTGAAAGGGACTCGAAACTCTAATACTTTATTGTCCATTACGTTATTGTGATTTTTTCTTGTTCTAAATAAATATTAACTTTTATTTATTCATTTTGGTAGTGGGGCTTGAACCCAGAAGTGTTCTACCTCTGAGCTAGACCCCCAAGCTTGTTTTTTAGTTTGAAGCAGGGTCTTGCTAAGTTGCTGAGGGTCTCTCAAAGTTGCTGAGGGTTTTGCTAAGTTGCTGAGATTGGCCTTAACCCTGTGATTCTCCTGTCTCAGCCTCCTAAGTACTAAGATTACAGGCATGTAATTGTTTTTGTATTCATAATTTTGTGTTATTTTTATTAAAGTACATCCCTCAAATTGCATAAACTATAGTCCCACAAAAACTTGGATACATTATTAGAATTGTGAGTGGAAAGTAAGTTGTCAGAGGTCCTAGGACAGAGCAAGTAATCTTTCTCAACTTTAGAGACAGAAAGAATATCATGAAATGATCCTCAAAGTCCAGTTTGCAAAACAATCACATGTAAAGTTTGTTAAAATGGTACCTTCCCCAGAAACCAGTTCCCAGAGATTCTGACTTAGTATGGCTTGGAGATTTGAATTGTTAATGTGCATTCCAATTGTAAGGATATGAGAGTGAGAGGAAAAACTATATTAATATTATACTAGCAAAAAATTTAGTCAATATTTTTTGTTTGGCTTTCAGATGTTACAGTTAATATTTTGGTTGTTTGAACAGAAACTCTCCTAGCTTTGTCCAAGTCATTGGGTGTGGACAATGAGAGTGCTTTTCACAATTGTTTACTTCATACTATCTTTTATTATCCAATAAAAATCCAATTTTCTTGAACTAATGAATATAATAGGACTTTGGCATTTATTGTATCAACAAAGGATATGTCTCAGCAAACTACAAGTAAGCCACCGATTCATTGTGAGCTAGTTTGTTTTCCTAGGTTCTGAATAGAGGTACATTGTATTATTGCTCCAGATTAATCTGGCAGCGTTATCCATGTGTAATTTTGGATTAGAGTGAGGGCAAATAAGAAGAATGATTCACTCATTAACATAATACTGCCCTACAGGGAACTGTGTGCGTTACTGCATGGGTTGCCTTAATAAGCATTTATTTGGAATTAGGTGCTCTCTCTGATCTGAAGGTCACCGGGGAAACACTGAGCTCTTGAAGTCAAATAGGGGACATTGGTGCATGTCAATTCAATGACACATCAACATCATTACTAGCTAGCCCTATCATGAGGACCAGGCTGAATGACAAGCTAGGAGCTGAGCAAGACAAAACTTAAAGGGACTGAAAGAGGAATTGAGGTGGGACAAGAGAGGATGGGAAGATGATAAATGAGAAGAAAAAGGCTAACCCTAGGGGTGGGGGTGGGTGTCACTGATAATTAGAAAGCATTTTCAAATTGGGCATGGTGAACCCAGTCCAGTTTTTCCTGGTACTGAGAAGCTAAGCTAACCTTATTCAGGGGAGAAAGAAGATGCCCAGTTTGGGGGCTACTAAGCAGAGACAACGAGAATGTTAGGTACAGTCTGTGTCATTTAGAAATGACTTGGAAATTGTGCCAGGAAAAGGGAAGGAAGAGTTTGTTCCTGGAGCACAATGGGTTCCAGGAAGTTCCAGAGAGCTTCCTTTGGGTGGGGAGGGTCCAAACCTTTTAGACCAGTCCTTATTAAGTAACTAGTCCTATTGGCACTATTCCCTTTGGAGAGTGGGGCAAAATTAAGCATGTTTAACTTAAAGCTTATATCTAACTGAAATATATATTGAATTAGATAATGGTAAAGACTAGACAGAGAAACTTCCTCAACAATACCTCCAAAGCCCAGGAAACTAAAACAAGAATTAATAAGTGGGATACCATTAAACTAAAAAGTTTCTGCACATCAAAGGAAACCATCAAGAGCCTAAAGAGAAAGGCAACAGAATGGGGGAAGATCTTTGATAGCTATCCCTCTGACAGAGGACTAGTATCTAGAATATACAAAGAACTTAGGGAACTTTACATAAAAAAAAAACAAATAACCCTATCAAAAATGAATTGAACAGACAATTCATGAAAGAAGAGATACAAATGACCAATAGATACATGAAAAAATGTTCAACATCATTAGTAATCAGGGAAATGAAAACCAAAACTACTCTGAGATTTCATTTAACCCCAACCAGAATGACAATCATTAAGAAGTCAAACAACAATAAATGTCGGCGAGGATGTAGGGAAGTAGGAACTCTCCTGCACTATTGATGGGAGTGCAAACTAGTTCAACCACTATGGAGATCCATGTGGAGATTCCTCAGAAGCTGGGAATGGATCCACCATATGATCCGGCTATACCACTACTGGGTATCATTCCAAAGGGATTGAAACCAGAAAACTACAGCAATTTATGCATACTCATGTTCATAGCAGCACAATTCACAATAGCCAAAATATGGAAACAACCTAGGGGGTCCATCAACAGATGAATGAATCACAAAATTATGGGAAATACACAAAATGAAATTCTACTCAGCAATAAAGAAGAACAAAATAACAGCATTTGCAAGAAAATGGAAGGACCTGGAGAGCATTATGTTAAGTGAGATCAGCCAATCACAGAAAGAGAAGGGTCATATGTTTTCTCTAATATGCGCAAGCTAGGGAGTAATGAGGATACAAAAGGGCCTCCAGACAATAGTGGAGAAGCCTCAGTAGAGTCAGGGAAGGGGAAGGGGAAGAGTGAAGTTCATTAATGGAATTACTACCATTGACTATGTGTACACATGAGAATATACCAACGTCAATCTCAGTACTCTGTGTGGGGGGGAGGGGAGGTAAGGGGGTGCACCAAGTGCTGTGTGCATGTATGTTATGGTCAAC
>PVJS01054093.1:0-13077 GCA_004027185.1 Glis glis
TGTGGTACCGGGGATTGAACCCAGGGGCGTTCTACCTCCGTGCTACTCCCCCGGCCCTATTTTTTTACACTTTATTTTGAAACCGGGTCTCACGAAGTTGCGGAGGGCCTCACTAGGTAGAGAGTGAGAGAGAGAGAGAGCTGAGGCTGGCCGCGAACCCGGATCCTCCGGTCTCCGCCTCCCAAAGTACTGGGATTACAAGCGTGCGCCACCACGCCCGGCATTGTTTGTGTTTTTAACGATTGCCATTCTAATTAAGGTTAGGTGAAATCTCAGGGTAGTTTTGATTTGCATCTCTCGGATTGCTGGTGATGTTGAAAATGTTTTCATACATTTATTGGCGATTTGTATTTCTTCTTTTATGAATCATTCCATTTTCTTTACTCAGATTGGGAAGTTCTAGAAAAAATGGTCTTCTGAGTAGCTCAGGATGTCCAGAAAACATTTTTGTTAATTGCTATTATAAAATATTATCAATAATTTATTGGTCTATATTATATTGTCACATTAGCTTTAAAAAATAAAAAAGCATCTTTGATGATGAGCTTGAAGTGTCATAAGCTTTCTTTCATCAGTCTGACTGTAGATAAAATATATGTACAGATAAAATTTCATTCGATTTTATTAAATTTGTAGGTTCAGGATTCGGAATAGGATTAGAAATGTGTTTTCAGCCAGGTGTGGTGGCACAGACCTGTAATCCAAGTACTTGGGAGGCTGAGACAGGAGGATCTCAGGTTTGATGCCAGTGTCAGCAATGTAATAAGACTCTCACCAACCTAGCAAGACCCTGTTTCAAAAATAAAAAGGGCTAGGGGGTGAAGCTCGGAGGTAGAACACCCCAGGGTTCAATTCTCAGTAACAGGCATACACACACACACACACACACACACACACACACACACATGAAGTATGTTTTTAAATATATTCTGTTTCTTTCATTTCAATGATTTTCCTCCTTTTCCTAATTTCAATACAGAAAAAACACTCTAGTAAGTTCTGAATTTAAGACATTTGCATTTGTTTTTAATAAGCTATGTATGGCCTTATCTAATCTTTTAAAAAATAATAGCACAATTACCATTAGGCTGGGCATCTTTCCCTAATTTTTTCTATCTATAACAATGACAACTATATAAATTAGCATTTCCTAAAGCATGGCCTTCAGACACTAACTCTGAGATGCTGTAAGAAATCAAGATGCTAGCCGGGCGTGGTGGCGCATGCCTGTAATCCCAGTACTTTGGGAGGCGGAGACCGGAGGATCAGGGTTCACGGCCAGCCTCAGCTCTCTCTCTCTCTCTCTCTCTCTCTCTCTGTCTCTTTCTCTCTCTCTCTCTCTCTCTCTCTCTCCTTAGTGAGGCCCTCCGCAACTTCGTGAGACCTGGTTTCAAAATAAAGTATAAAAAAATAGGGCCGGGGGCATAGCGCGGAGGTAGAACGCCCCTGCGTTCAATCCCCCGTACCGCAAAAAAAAAAAAAAGAAATCAAGATGCTGCTGTCAAACAAACAGCATGTGATTGTCTCCTGTTAGAGACAGACACATTAGTAAAGGAGGTGAGAAGTCCAGCAGAAAAGAAGCCTGGTTACATTGTACAGGCCAATGCTTCCCCAACTAATGCAAACAGCACATTTCTAGCAGAGCACGTGTTACCATCTTCTGAACTTCCTTGTATGGACAACACTGGGGGAGTATGCTGTAGCCACATGGGAACAGGTCATCTTCTTGAATGCAGAATTCAACAAAATGAAAGAACCACAAGAAAAATGAAGCAACATCCCTCAAAGTCAACTAGATAATGGAGTGGGTTTTGAAACAAATACAGCCTTGGGCTTGTTTATGGGTTTTTAAAATCTTTATCCCCTTCACAGGGTTATTCCCTGAATGAAACTGGAGGCTATCATAAGAGAGTGGAACTGTAAAAATCATAGGCATGTGAACTTGCCCATATAACACATTCAGAATGCAGCAGAAACAACTTAAAAATAAAATTCAAACTATAACCTGTTGATTGTCTATATGCTACTTAGAAGCAATGGGTGCATGGTAAGACTGGGAGGGAACAACAAATGTCCTCACCAGCTGCTGCCTGAAGGCTATACGCCACTTAAACGTATCCTCCCAGAATCAAAGAATCAGAGATGAGGAAGGCAGGACTTCAGGTCATTACATAAGCGCTTTGTCTCTCACTCTGTCTTCTCTACCTATCCCAGCTCTGGAAACAGAGTCATGAAAGAGCTAAAGGAATTCTGACCCCTCACATAACCAGAGGACACACCGTCTAAACACGGTTTCTGAGTGCCCAAAGTAAACAACCATGCCAATCCACCCAGCATTGCATCCAGTGACCCACTAGCCACTCAGCTCACGGCAATGCCGATGCCCCTGCTAGGAGAGCGCATGCTCGTCAGAGCAAGCCTCAGAGGGCTTATAACAGCATTCACCCAACACTGTGACTTTTATACTTGTGAAATGAAAATGTGACTTTATTTCTAATCAGCATAATAACATTAGCTAATCTTATTTGAATGTTACCATATGCCAGGCACTATACTAATCATTTTAGTTTTCTCATTTAATCCTTACAGCAGTCGTGTGATATATAAACTACTATAATTACACCCACTGTACAGACGAGAAACCCAATGCACAGAGAAGTTAGGTAAATTTCCCAAAGTTGCACAGCTATTAAGGGATGGAGATGATATTCTAAGCCAAGCAGGCAAACTGCAGATCTTAGCCTCTTAATCTTGATACCATGCTGCTTTCTGTAACCAGAATAACAGCTTAAATTTGGCAAAATAAGTAAAAGCAAAAGTTCTGATTTTTCTTGCTAGTGCAGTGGTTAAGGGTGGGCTCTAGAGAAGTTTAAAGCCTTGCTCTGCAGCTAAATAGTGGATGGCCTGAGAGCAAGGGTTCAGCCCGGCTAAAATGCATCTCTCCATCTGCGACATCAGGATGGTAACAACCAGCATGCATTCAGCACTCACTATGTGTCATTCAGCCCAAAGCACTTTGAATATATCAATATATTTAATTACCATAATCTATGTAGAAGGTACTATTTTCCTTAATGATATTAAAATAATAGAATCAAATGTTTCAATACATGTAAAGACCTTTGAACAATGCCTGACATAGCATGTCGATCCATGTTAGCCACCAGATGTGTCATGCCTATTCACGTGAACTTCATAACACATTATTGGGATCATTCTTGTGATTTAGGATGCTGTGACTAATTGGAGGAGCACTGAAAAAGGGAGGGGAATCATGGTGTCTAGCAGTGCAGAAATTAATAAAGTGTCAACAATAAAACATAACTAGGAGGCAGTCTGTGATAGCTGTTAAGCAGCAGCTTTGTATATAGGCTGACCAGATCAGAAAATCAGCTATACTACTTAACGGCTGTGTGACCTTGGGCAAGGTCCTTACCCAGTCTGTGCCTCAGTCTTGTTCACCTATAACATGAGGATAATAAAAATGGCTTCCTTTACAGGATTGCAACACAGAAGCAATAAGCTTTACCTCGTTATATTTTATCTCAAACCTCGGTATAGGATAACATTTAATGTATTTAGAAAAAAGTTTGGCAGAGATTCAGAAAATGTTAGCTATTACTATTAGTAGTATTTTATTATAACTGCTACTCTTACTTTGCAGTTCTGCCATATAACTCAGTCTATCTTGTGATTTTTCTCCTCAGAGAAGTACTGTCCCAGGAAAGCAATAGGCACCCGTGAGGCACGACAGCATGTGATTTAAAATAAGAGCAACATGCCACATGAAAAGTCAATAACTCTATTTTCCAAGGTTTGTGAAAGGATATCCAGTATGTTTTGTTCCTCTTTCAATCACATCCCGCCATCAATGATCTAAAATGGAAAACTTCCTAGGGTGTTATTTTTAATAAGTCATTACTAACCATTCTGCTACAGCATGAGAATATAAATGGCACTTTAAAGAAAATTGAATTTGCTGATAAATTATGCTAATTTGCTTTACTTTGAACAAGGGAATGCCTGATTGTTTACAGATTCATAGCCTAACAGCCTTTTCAGTTCCAATGTTGGAGAAGGAATTATACCTCAAAGCATATGGTCATTCTAGAGTTTTATTACTAAATCGGATATACCCTAACCATAAAAATGTTTGAGAGAGCCAGAAGAAGTACACACTTGTACAGGAAGAGGTCCACTTGTAACGCCGAGAGTGGGAAGTCCAAGCCTTGCCCCAGAACCACGCAAACACAGGGAAATGTCTAAAATGCATGTCCTTCTCCAAATTCCAATTCCTTTCAAAGCCTGCCCAGGCTTGGGTGCTGGATCAGAGGAGTGTCACTCCACACGGAAACTCTGACATGCGCTCAGCTCCTTTGAGAATTACCATAATTAATCTTAGACTGACATGGGGCAACACCAAGGTTCATGATGGAATTTGAAGTCATAAGCAGGACTAAATCCCCTTGGCCCAAAGTGGAGCCATGCATAATAAGCTGTTAAAAATCAGGATTATTGTTCAAGCCAGCACTCTGATCCCAAAGGCAATCCAGAATCACTAGGCTTTGCTGGTCTCTCTTCAGAATACCCCATTTCCAAACACTTAATATGGACTTTGCCAAAACAAATGCAGTTTCCAAAGGGGGAGGGCGGATGAGGTGTAAGCTGACCCATGTTTTTCTTAACCATTTCGAGTCAAATATCTGACTCACTTGAGAACTAGCTTTCTGCTAGCAAAAGGTTTTCTTAGACTTTTTTCCTTTTTATTCATTTGTTGTATTGAAACTCCCTCCTACTCAACAAAGTTTATGAGATCACGAATAGACAACAAAATGAAAGGCAACTTACAAAAATTGGGGCCAAGCAAAATATAACCCAAGATGAAGTAGCACAAGATTAATATAATTGAACCACAGATCCGGTTCTAAGCTTCCTGACAGTCAAAGCAAGAAGAGATAGGTCTCTAGGAATTAAATTAAAGGGATTACCAATAGAAAGCCAGATTTAAATGATTATTTAAAATTTACATGTGAAAGTTTTTCATTGAACGTATGTCTACTTACAACTCACAGACTGATGCTACATAAATATTTCCTTCGCACATGTCTCATCAAAGCAACAAACTGCTGCCCTTTCCCCCAAGGCCCCGAAACTCTGCAGAAGGAACATCCTGCACATGATATTTCAGTTTAAAAACTATGGTCAGTGTTTCAATTTAAAGCCAAGGAAATGAATTATTGCCAAATAATGGCCCTTGTGTTGCCAATAATACAGCCTTATTTTCCTTAAAAAAATAAAAAACACACAACAAAAAGCAAAACCACCACCAGCATTTTGAAATGTGGACTTTTCAAGAATTCAGAAAAAGATCGGCCTTGGTCCTCATTTGTGAGCCTAAAACACTGAGCAAAGCAAAGGCTCAGGCAGTGTGCTGGGGGAAAACAGGTCCAATCCTCTAGGTACCAGAGAGTCACAATCCACATTTGTTGCTTTCGTCTTGTTTAGGGGTTTAAGTGCAATTTTAAAAGTAGTCCTACATAAATAAAAGTTAAGATATAGTGTATGAAAGGGTAAAGTGATGGCAATATGTCTACTGTAAGGAAGAAGGGACAGAACTTAGCATGCAGTAAGAAGCTACTTGCATCTACCCAGGTCGCTGGTATTCACATATATCACCTAATTTAATCTGCACAGTAATCTTATCATGTAGACACTGCCATTACCATTGTTTTACAGATGAGGAAACGGGTTCAAAGAGGCAAAATGCTATCTCAACTTACAAAGCCAGCAAAAGGATGTGAACCCATGTATAACATAATTGCATAGCTCATGTTATTCCTAATATATCTCAAAAGAATTCTCACATAGCAGAGCACATGATACTAGGCTCATTTTCTCAATGAGGAAACCAAAAACTTAGAAGGTCAAACTGGCTTTCTAGGGTATGCCGAGCCAGAAATACAACTCAGAGCTTTTCTACTGCCTAACAGTTGGTTTGCTCTAAAGAACACAACTTGCAATATTGGTTTCATTGATAGAGTGTCTATGACATTCTGAAGACAGAGCTTAAGTTAATAAATAACAACAATATGTTTTCTTTCTTTTTTTTCTTACCCGTTTGGCTCATTGGTAAAATAGACTTTGCAAGTTTATTTGTGAATTTGACTATTGTACTAAAAGTACAAAGGGATATAATTGAGATAAACTAAGAACATAATAAATGAACTAAAAATATACCATTTTCACAAGGGAAACCACAGTTTTCTAGGCTGCATTCCCTAGAGCTAGAGAATACACTTCTAATGAGCTTTGAGTAATCACATAAACTGAAAACCTAACCTTGTAATGCCTGATAGTGATCTAAACTACTTAGCTATGTTTTGTATTATACCACAAAACAGTGGTTTGTTCATGAAATGTAACAAAATATCATGTGTTACTCATACTTTGGCCTTAGGCTTACATGTGTCGAAACCATAATCCCCAATGTAGTTCAGAGTATGTTTGGACAACCAAAGTTACTCTATGAAAATTACCCAAAAGGAAAACCTTATTCCATTAAAAATACAAATTGCTAAGAGTTAAATGTTTAAGTATTGCCTAGAGTGCATAAAGAAGATTTAAAATATAGTGCTCATTTTCCCACTTAAAAAAATGAAAAAGGAACATTCAGGAACCATACAGGAAAGTTGTAAATTAGCTATATCCTGATCTACTTCATATATGTTGCATTATGTAATGTGGAAGAAACGAGATCCCGTATCCCAACAAAGGGCTGTTTGATAGCAAGCGCTTCAAATTCAGAGAGAAAGGGAGCTTCCCTGGTTGCTAAATTGGAAAGACTTTCCAGGGCAATGCAGAACACCAGGGACTGATATAAAAAATCACAGGTTGAAGATCCTCAAGTCAAAACACTGAAAGCCATCTTGGTAATGTTTATGGATGTTACATAGGCCATAAATTCTCTAAGGACAGTGCTGTGGTGGTGAAGACTGTTAGCAGTAAGACAAGGTAAAACTACATTTGAGCTGTGCATGGTGGTACAAGTCTGTAATCCCAGTACTCGGGAGGCTGAGACAGGAGAATCACAGGTTTGAAGTCAGCACACGCAGTAACTTACAGAGCCCCTGTTTCATAAAAAATAAAAAGAGCTGGGGGCATAGCTCAGAGGCAGAACACCCCTGGGTTCAATCCAGAAGGGAGGAAGGAAGGAATGGAGGGAGGGAGGGAGGGAGGGAGGGAGGGAAGGAAGGAAGGAAGGAAGGAAGGAAGGAAAGAAGGAAGGAAAGAAGGAAGGAAAGAAGGAAGGAAAGGAAAGAAGGAAGGAAGGAGCTACATTTGAATCCCAGTTCTATTAATTCATGAGGTCTATGACCTTCAGAAAATCACTTCTCTCTAGGCCTTAATTTCCTCACCTCTAAAATGGGAAATAATACTTCCCTAACAGAGTTTATGAAAATTAAATAAGATGGTATGCATAAAATACTTAGCAAATTTCCTATGACCTAGTAAACACTCAATGAGATTTAATTACTATTATTATTGTTATTATTGTCATTATTTTATGAATAATATTTGTGTCTTAGTACCTAATGTTTCCTATAATATCAAGTGCTTAATTAATGTTTACTAACTGAACTGATCTTTGAGGCTAATAGGTTAAATCTTACATTGTTTCACTTATTATAAAGGAAATGTTTAAATTAACATTACCCAAATATTTAGCTGGCCATCAAATAAGACTGGGGAATGCTAGGCTAAACAAAAATCAACATTTTCTTTCCTGCAGTATTTCTCAGAGCCTTTAAGTGATATGTGAATTATGAATCTCCAAACAAAAGCATAAACAAAGCCTTCAGTGTTCCTAAAACTTACTATATAGTCTCCTAATCTGTAAAACATAAGATTTTAAAGCATAATATATAAAATCCTCCCTCCTCACTGGGCATTTTTCAGAACTGGTTATGCATCCTAATGTAAATAAAAATAAATGTCAATTTCTTCTTGAGATAAAAAGAAATTAAATCTTTTTTCATTTTCCCATTCCAAAACCCAGGCAAAAATAATTCAGTCTTTGATATTGTGTCATGTATATCATTTAATCCTTAAGTTTATTTAGGATTTATTTTTAAATAATTTCCAATTTCATATGACTTGTTGAAAACATACATTGGTTGACATTAAATACAAGATGCTAAAGCTGATAGCCTCCATAATAAATATTTGAACATGTAAATTTCAAGAGTAAAATTTTCCTTGAAAATCCTACTTTGCAATAGATTTCTCACTAAGAAAAACTGTTACCCAAATCTGCCTTCTCAACAATGTTTGACATTTAAAAAGCAGGTAATGAAACCATCCCCTTACTCTACTAAGTAAGAGAGAAGCATGAGAGGCACCATTTTTGTCCGCTGTCCTCTTCGGTCCCCACAGAGGTTCTTCCCAGACATTCTCGATGATGCCTCAGGCTCCACAGTGCAGAATCCCAAATCCCCCCCTTCAGTGCCTTCTCGCTGAGCTCAAGCCCCACATCCCCATCTGTTCAGTGGGCTGTCTCTACAAGATCATCACAAATTCAACATGCCCAGAGTGAAACTCTGGCTGGTGACATCAAGCTTTGTCTGCACATCCTGGTCATCCCCATCTTCCTTCTTCCTCATCCTCTGCATCCAATCAGCTTCCACCTCTCAAGCAGGTTTCCACTTAGTCCTTTTCCTAGGACCTCCACTCTCACCGGCCTTCTTTTGTCTTTCTGTTCCAACAGAAGTGAAGTAGCTTCCTGTTGCTGTTTTTGACATTCCCTGACCCTCTATCCTTCTACCCACCTTCCTGAGAGATACTTCTGAAATGAAGAGCAGGCATCACACTGTCCTGGTGCAGTCCTTCTGTGACTTCTCCTCTCCAGTTAGATATAATCCCACCTGCTCAGCATCCTAGACAAGGCCGCTCACCTCGGGCTCTTAACCACCACACTCGCCTCACCTCCTACCATGCTCCTCTTCTTGGCTTCCAGCATCTCAGAAGACTGAGTGAGGCACACACCTACCATTCCCTCTCTCTACCATCTACCACCTACCTGCCATGCCTCACCTTGTCTAAGTGGCAAACACATAAACACTTTCAACTCTGATGCCCCACCGCCTTAAGAAGCATATCCTAACTTGTGCCCCTCGAAGAGGTTGTTACTCCAACCTCTTTGTCTCCCACCCCAACCATGTATCTCTTCCTCTATTAATGACTATCATGTTGCAGCTCCTCTAGGCTGAGCTTCTCAACACTCTAGGGCTCACTTTTCTCCTCCATCTCCTAGTGCTCTACCCAATACACAATGTCTGGTATATAGTAGGTGGCCATTAATATTTGTTGAACAACTAAAAAAGTAAATGTGGCTCAGGATGTAGCTAGCTCAGTGATAGAGTGCTTGCTTAGCATATGCAAAGCCCTGGGTTCGACCCCAAGCACTGCAAAAAAATAAAATAGAAATTAAAAAATTCATGAACTAATGAACTTTTTTCGGTACTGGAGATCTAACTCAGGGGCATTATACCTCTGAGCTAGATCCCCAGCCCTATTTTATTTTTCTTTTGAAACAAGGTCTTGCTCAGTTGCTAAGGCTCTTGCTAAGTTGCTGAGACTGGCCTCGAACCTGCAATCCTGTCTCAGCCTCCCAAATACTGAGATTACAGGCATGTGCCATCACACCTAGCTCCAAATAAACTTCTTGTGTGTGAGTGGTACTGGGGATGGAAGCCAGGGACGTTTTACCTCCAAGCTACACCCCCAGCCCCATTTTATTTTTATTTTGAAACAGGGTCTCACTAAGTTGATGAAGAGTCTCACTACTTGCTGAGGCTGTCCTCAAACCTGCTATCCTCCTGTCTCAGCCTCCCAAGTACTGGGATTACAAGTGTGTGCCACCACGCCCAGCTTCCACATAAACTTTTAAGGCCTGAAATTAGAATATTGATTTTAGAAAGATATATGTTAAACATATGTTTATGTTAAACATCAGTAAAGCATACAAATATGCCAAATATTCTACTCCCCTCAAAGTGTGGATTATGTTGAATGCAAAGTTTGAGTTAACAGGTAATTCTTGTGCTTGCATTTACTCTGACCATCAAAACATGCACATTATACCATTGAACTGAATGTCATTAGAACAAGTTTAAAGCCACAGTCCACACTGCAAGGAAATGTGTGAATATGAAGTTGATTGGGTAGTACATAAACTGAGTTCTTCTCCTTTGCTTCCTCAGATTTGATTTTCTCTCCTATGTGGAAGTTGCAATAAAATGGGAAGCAAAAGGGACATCAGTTAAATAAGGAGAGAAAACAGTAAAATAGTGGAAGGGGATTGGGGGAGGGAAGGGAGAGGGAGAAAATGAGACTAGAGGAAGGGAACAGTCAAATAAGGTTCTATCCATACAAGGTTTCACTACCAATCTCACTAATATGTATGGAAAGAAAGGAAGGGGCGGGGGGGGGGGCGTATACAGAGGGAAAAATACCAAGTACTGTGTGCATGTATGTTTGTATCACTTTGAATCTCACTATGATGCATAATTACATCGCACCTATAAGAGTATAAAAATTTCCCTAAACAGTTAAAGGCCGTGTTTTCATGATATTTGTTCAATGGCAGAGCATCACCTCTTAGAAGACTATCTGCTCTGGTGTTAGCAAAAGCTTACAGTTGCGGAGTCCAGGTGCTGCAGGGTGGCCGCATCTGTTGCTCTGCCCAGCAGAGGGCGCCCAGCCCCCAATACCGTGCAACGTGGGTCAATAAGCCTGACCTGGCTGGGTGAAGTTATTCAACAAATCCAATCCCCTGAATCCAGGTCAGGCAACTGACCTCCTGTCCTCGCCTGCTCCCTGGCTCTCTGTTCTGTTTTTCCTGCTCACAATGAGGTGTTAGTGAACTTCCAGATCTCAGGCACACCAGTTTTGGAGCAAATGGGGAGAGGGCAAAGGTGAGGCTGTTCACTTAGGAGTGTGATAATTTCTTGGACAAGGAAATTTAACTCACTCTTACTTGGTATTACAGCTTCGGAAAAGTGTACTAATCTGGTTATATCATACATTCTGATTCTTTTGCCTCTGAGTTAATAAGGAAACATAGAGGTAGAAGTTATCAATACGTCCTTTCCCCCAAATTGAATGAAAATTATTTTCCACTCAACGATTTGGTTTAGATATGGGTATGGGCCTTCACTTAAAGAGATGATTTATATTTTATGAGAGGTAGCTAGTAGAAGAGGAGAAACAAAAAACACGACATCCTCTCATAATCTAAAAGTAGATGATTCTGTGACTCGATTTTAAGAATAAAGGCCATTGGTCTTGATAGGCAAAATGAAAAATAAAAATAAACAGATTTATGTAACACTCAAAGAACCTTACAACTTCCTTCTCTGCTTTTGTTGAGGAGCACAAAGTAACATCTCACCCCTTATGGGTAGATTGTTTGCTTTCTCTATTAACCCTCAAACCTACTGAGATGGAGTTTCCAGTTAACATTCAGAAAGATGCCATGAAATGAGAAGTCTGCATGGAGTATCACTGGCACATTGAGGAGCCTCCCTCCCCTCCTATGCAAGGGTGTGGAAGCAGGAAAGAGAATGATTGCTAGAAAACTGGGTGCTTTAGGATGGAGAGAGAACAAAGTGGGGGACTGGGATAATGAAAGGTGAAGCTCAGTGTCAATCATTGTAAATGGTGTTGAAGTGTATAGTCTGTATCTTAAAGCCACAAGAAGCCACTGAGAACTTTAAACAGGACAATGACATGAGAATAAATGCATGTTGGGAAGATCATTTAAGAAATAAAAGATAGCAGAGCAAGCTTATACATATCCAATATGAAATGTCAAATGTAACTTCATGTTTACTATTTATGATAGACCACAGGAAGATCCTTAATTTGTTTTTAAAAAGCAAACACACCAAATAAGAATGGAGAGTTTCTTCCATATCTAGTTCACTTGCCATTCCTACATCCAGGGCTCCATGGTCAGAACAACCCTTGAGACCATCATTCATGCAGACCATAATAATAGAACCATTTAAACCCAGAAGAAAACTCAATTGGCTTGAATTGCTATCCTACTTTCTCTTCCTATTACTCATTATATAGGAACTTAATTTAATGACACACACACACACACACACACACACACACACACACACACCCTTATGGAGCAGCTAAAGTATTTAATCAATTATACAAGACTCCGTTGGAAATTCTGGGATCGATAAAATGCAATCTCTGTCTTCTAGAAACACAGAAACTACTTCAAACAAGTAGAGAGGAAAATACTTGTTTTTGTTCTATGGGTTATCTTTGCCAAATAAAATTTCCAATGAAAGCACTATTTGTTATTATTATGCATTTGCAATATATAGTCCTACATACTTAAATCCTTTTAGTCTCTAACATCCAATTCACCAAGCATAAACACACAGTTTGTATTTAGGAAAATCAAATTTAAGTCAAAGTTTTTCTATATTCTTAGGTTATATTTCTCAAAAAAATAGCAGCAGGGTATGCTTTTAAAAACATCAAGACCAAACTAGACAATAACTGTAAATAAAAAATTAATTCTGCCTAGAAATTAAGTCCTCTGGAGCGTTAGATGAGAATTCTATTCCCTTCATACCTGTTTATGCTTATGCCAGCTCGCTTGTCCCAAATCCCATCATTACTGAAGCTGCCAAGAGTCTTCAGGAGATTACCGCCATTTCAGGAAGTCAGTGGGGGGAATTCTAAGAGCAACATCCTGTTGAAAAATGCTGGGCCTACCATAAATAAAGTCATCGATGGAATTTGCTAATCCTATATAATACACCTAGAAACAATTAGAGAGAACCATGAAAGGAATGGAAGATCCCAAAAGCGAAGGAAACAGTTTGGATTAGTTTTCTGCTACTATAATGAAATACTTAATGTTTGGAGACTTATAAGGAAAAGAGGTTCGTTCAGCCCACAATTTTATTTTTATTTTTTATTTATTTATTTATTTATTTATTTATTGCGGTACCGGGGATTGAATGCAGAGGCGTTCTACCTCCGCGCTAC
>PVJS01054094.1:0-13080 GCA_004027185.1 Glis glis
AGGTTGAGACCAGAGGATCCGGGTTCACGGCCAGCCTCAGCTACTTAGTGAGGCCCTCCACAACTTAGTGAGACCCTGTTTCAAAATAAAGGATAAAAAATAGGGCTGGGGGTGTAGCTCGGAGGTAGAATGCCCCTGGGTTCAATCCCCAGTACAACAACAACAAAAAATTAAATAAATAAATAAATAAATAAATAAATAAATACTGCATATGCACATAGAGAAAGAGGGAAATAACTCTTCTTGGTTTTGCTTATACTGTAGCAGAGCAAAAAATGCTTATGTTATAAGCCACAAAGAAGTTTCAATAAATGCCTCTGAATCAATGAAGCCTTGTTTCTCACTAAATAGTTTAAATTTGAATCCCAGTTTTTGAGTGCAGTTGTGGCTTGTGGTAGGTGAAACAGAGTGAAGATCCTAGTGAAGATAAGCTAAGGACTAAAGGATCACCGACCTTCCTTCTTAGCATTAGGTTGTATTGGTTTACTGAACTTCAGATTCCACTCATTTTTTTTTTAACTTTATGAGGTAGACTCTCAGGTTGTCTTTTTGTAAAACAAATATTTATTGATACTACAGTTCTATTTATAATTAAATTTATATATAAATGCATTTGTAAGTTATTTGCATTGACACAAAAGGAATAACTAACCTATGAATAAAGGAAACATAGCTACGTTGTGATCTAGACTATGCCCCTAAGGAATTTACAGTGAAAACTGGCACAGAAAAACAGGGCTAAGGAAACAATTCAAGATTTAATTTCCAACTTTTTATTTATATCATAAGGAAAATTTTTAAGTGGACGAATTTTTTTCTAATTGAATAAGCATGAAGGATTAAATCATGGAAAAATGGATAAAACTTATTATGTTATAGTAATAAAGCTATGCTGTTAATTGAGTCAAAGATGACCATGGACACATAAAGTAACATCATAAAGGACTTAATTCTGTAGTATAACAAAAGAGGAAAGCATCATCAATGTGCAAAAGTTAAAGAAATTCTGATTACTAAAGATGGAAAAGAATTAAGAAGTGACTCAGTAAAGAAATACTATTTTCCACAAGGAGCAGCCTAAATCCCTAAAATTGCCAATAATAATAGTAATAATAAGGATCTTTAAGGGTCAACTTGAAAAAAACTATCAACAAAATTTTTTAAAATGTTTGAAATATACTTTAATGGGACTTTTGGATAGAAATATCAGAGGATAGAATAGTTGTGGGGTTTTTTGCATAGAACTATCTAAAGATAGATGGAAAGTTTTTACCATTCACTTTTTCAGATTTATTTCAAAACTAAGTCTGACATTACACAGACTGGTGACTCTGGAATTTATACTAAGCGTGCTTAAAGCAAAAGGTGTTGATTTTTCACAAGTATTTCCTAATATGTCTACTGTTGTCCAAACTCTCTCATAATTTAAAAAGTTTGGATATTGTTCAAAATAATATTGTGTTTTTTATTTGCCTAGTCAGACATACAGATGGCTCTTGTTTTCTGAGTGTTACTTAAGTCTAGATCGTTCTAATGTTGATTAGAAAGCAAAAACCCTCCCAAGACAAAACCATTCACTGGTGAACTAACTCGCTGCTTATACAATGAATTCCCATTTAAAGTTTAAATATGTTCTCCTACGAAATACCAATGACTATTATTTCACAATCTGTCTACATCTTTTAGGTTGGTTTTTTTCCTGATTATCAGTATCCTAAACATATGACAATATAATAAAAATATGATGCAGTAACCAGTCTTATAAAAGCATGTCATAATAGTTTGATCTTTTTTTTTTTTTTTTTTTTGCAGTACCGGGGATTGAACGCAGGGGTGTTCTACCTCCGCGCTACGCCCCCGGTCCTATTTTTTTTTATGCTTTATTTTGAAACTGGGTCTCACGAAGTTGCGGAGGGCCTCACTAGGTAGAGAGAGAGAGACAGGGAGAGAGAGAGAAACAGGGAGCGAGCTGAGGCTGGCCGCGAACCCGGATCCTCCGGTCTCCGCCTCCCAAAGTACTGGGATTACAAGCGTGCGCCACCACGCCCGGCTTAGTTTGATATCTTTTACATTATTACCTGACTTAATCCTAACCACAACTTAATGAAATAGGTTTTATTTCCATTTCAAAGATCAGCAAATAAGAATTAGATAGGCAAGTTACTTTCCTTGAGATTACACAACTATGAAGTGGACAGAGAAAACTCTATGATTTAATAGCTCCAAACTAACTATAGAAACATCAGTCATCTTTAAATCTGTCTGATGAATTCCAATATCTATAAAATTTTACTATGATATTCTTAAGTTATCTCCACAAGTTAAACATACCAAGTACTTTCACTTGCTTTCTTCTGAGAAAAAAACTAGTTTCTTCCTTTGCCTATGTCCTTTCTCCTGGCTGTCTTCCTAAGTATTAAAATTGTCCTGCACCAAGACCTGTGAGGTAGGGGTCCGCCTACCAATCACAGTGCCAATCATTCTGGGACTATCGCGGTCAGAGATTACTCATAGGTCGCCCCAAAACACTAGACTCAGATTACATCTACAGTCAGCTAAATACTACAACTAAGTTCTATGTCCCCTATTCCATCCTTACCCAATTTACTTGAATAAATACAAAGTATTTATCTTTTCCCCAGTTAACTCTCACCTTGTTAGGTTTAGTGCATAATTCTATTTAGATATTTCTCCTGGCTAATCCTCTAGAGAATTGGACAACATAACATTATACACTCCCAAAAGGGCAGACCTTAGAAAACACTGCAACAGTGCACTGGAGATGTTCTTGTTTACTACTGAAAAAAAAAATCAATAATTACTGTTTGAATTAGCTATCAATTACTTAAACAGTCATTAATGACTGTCGATCATCAAGTCATGTTGAAATCCTTATTCATAAAGATAGCATTAGAATTCATCAAATATCTTGCTGAAAACATTGTTTATAGTATCACTTAACATTGCAGCATAGTTGGGAATGAGATCATGTGACATAATATTAATATAACATAGTTTTTCCTTCATGACCCTAATAGTGGCTCCTGCTCATCACAGCTTTACCTGCTCACAGGTGAAATTTACCCTAGAATTGTGTGGATTTGGTTGGTGTTAAAGCTCTGTTATCTCTAATTCACAGAATCTACCTGTTAATAAACTTAAATATATTATCAGTATTAATCTCTAATAGCTTTTTGATTCTCTACCACCCATATGAGATTTCTTCTATATAGCTTCAACAATGTAACCTAAAAAATATCTCCATATTTTGTAATTTTATTTTTCTTCAGAGAAGATGTAGATAAAAAGTTAATTTTTCACTTCTCCACAAGCAATATTCCTGTCCCTTCCTTATTCTTATAGAACCAAGTGATCCCTTTTTCTCATTTTCATTTTGTGGTACTGGGGATTGAACCCAAGGGGGTTCTATCTCTGAACTATATTTCCAGCCCTTTTTATATTTTTAATTTTGAAACAAGGTCTAACTAAGTTACCGTGCACTAGCCTCAAACCTGAGAGCCTCCTATTTCTGCCTCCCAATTACTGGAATTACAGGCATGCGCCACTGAGCCAGGCTTGTGTTTTCCATTTTAATGTAGATAAAATTAAATGTATGGCCTCAATGCATATCGAGAATATTCAAGAAAATATTCTTTTAATTGTTTTTGGTACTCAATTTGGTCCACTTAATATCAGCGATATGTTTGCCTATTTATTTAAACAATGTGCTTTATTGTTACCAATGATGCTAATATAGTCCTAAAGTGAGATAAAATCGTGCTTTTCTTCTGCCCAAAAAATGTGTTTCCTGTAGATTTACAGATACCTCGATCACCAGACCATTTCTGGCTGTCTTTTCACAATGAGCTCTCTGTACCACCCTGCCCCAGTCGCTTCCTGCCCTATTATGTTATATTTCCTTCATGGTATATATCACTCTCTGAGATGATTTTGTTTTTCTTTTACATTTTTACTGCCTATCCTACTCACACCCACTACATGCAAAGCAGGGAAACTGACTTATTTTTTTACCACTTGTTATCACTAGAAACCCTCATGAAAACGAAGATCATGCTCTTTCTTTCTTATAACTACAATCAGTAAAATGGGCATATCTTACATGGGGAAGTTAACATGGCCCAACTGTGATCATATCTAACCCAAGGGTTCATTATAGAGAACAGCCCCTCTCTACTCATGGTACCTGGGAAGACTCATTGAGCTGAAGTCATCCTACTTTCCCAGGCTCTCCTTTCCACCACTGCTAGCAAGTCATATCATGATTCCACTGAGCGCTTCTGCACACTTTCCTCATTTATCTCCATCCTCAGATTTTCAGCACTTTTATTTTTTAATGTTAATTTTTAATTGTGGTATAATGCATGTCTTAGTTCATTTGGTGTTGCTGTAACAGAATGCCATAGACCAGACAATTTAAATGAACAGAAACTTACTGTCTCCCAGTCTAAGATTAAGGTGCCAGCATTTGGTGAAGGTCTTGCTGAATCATTCTGTGGCACAAGGCCAGAAACAAAAGAGGGCTGAACCTGACCTTATTTTGGTAGTAATACCACCTATAAGAGTGGAACCCCCGTGGCCTGATCACCTCTTAAAGTTTTACCTCTCAACACTACTGCAATGACAACTAAATTCAGCATGATTTTAGAGGGGACAACATTAAAACCATATCAATACATAGATGTAAAATTTGCATAATAACTGTTTTTACTTTACAGATCAGTAATGTCAAGTATATTCACAATATTGTGTAACTAATCTTCCAAACTTCCTCATCTTACAAAACTGAAACTCTATATTCATTATAAAACTCCCCATTTCCAACTCCCTCAGTCCCTAAAAACCTCCATTCTACCTTTTGCTTCTAGGAATTTAACTACTCCAGGTTCATAAAGGTGGAATCATTCAATATTGTCTTTTTGTGACAGACTTGTTTCACTAAGCATGATGTCCTCAAAGTTTATCCATGCTGTCGTATGTGTCATAATGTCCTTCCTTTTTAAGTCTGAGTAATACTCCATTGTATGTACATACTACAATTTGTTTCTCTGTTCATTACCCGTGGACACTTGGGTTGCGTCCACATTTGGCTGCTGTGACAAATGCTGCTATGATACTTAGGTCAACAATCTCACTTTCATGATCAAAAACACAAAAACATGACCACTTCCATGATCATACAACTTAGAGGAAGGTAGATTTATTTGCTCACAGATTTTGGAGATGTTAAGGTTCATTCCATGTCTGTGGAGTTTAGGGCATGGGCAGTGGGAAGCAGATATAGATGATGATAGATAGATGATAGATAGATAGATAGATAGATAGATAGATAGATAGATAGATAGATGTATAGATAGATACATAGATAGATAGATAGATAGATACATAGATAGATAGATAGATACATAGATAGATAGATACATAGATAGATAGATACATAGATAGATAGATAACAGATAGGGCTCTGCTCTCACATCAAGGAAACAAGAGAGACAGCAAGCAAGCCAGGGAATTAAAAGAAAAAAGCACAGCCCCTAAGGCCACACCTCTAGGGACCCATCATCTCCAGCCACACCCTACCTGCCTAGGTTACCACCCTGTAAATCCATTACAATGGATTTATCCACTGATGAGACTACAACCTTCATGGCTTAAGTATATCAACTCTGAACATTAACACATGAGCTGTTCAGGGGATGTTCTATATCTAACCATAACATATAATCATGAATGTACAAATATCTTTCCAAAAACATGCTCCTAATACTTTTGGACATAAACCCAGATCATATAGTAATTCATTGTTTAATTTTTTAGAAACTGTCATACTGATTTTTGCTTTGTTTTGTTGTTTTGTTTTAGGCATCAATTATATGTTTTCTATGTGAAACTTTTTAAATGTAGTTTCATTTCTCTTTCCTTTTGACTAACTGTATGGATAGTAACCATCTTAATGGGTGTGCAGTTCAATAGACCTATTAGAACACCCGAGATCACCCTGTAATTTAAAACATCGCAATCTTTTTTGTGATCCTGCTATTTGCTGTTCTTTACTGATCAGAGCTGTCACCATTTTCTTTCTTCCTTAATTAATTCCCAAAGTAACCCTAGTTCTCTCAACTCTTGGTATTTTTCCACCTAAACCAAATGGCCTTTCCAGAGAGCATGCTCTTTCAAAACTGAAGTAGTGCTCTCCCTGGAGATGACTCCAATGTGCCATTACAGTCATCCCATAACCTATATAGTGTGTTGACAGCTACTATATCATAGGAGAAATTCAGAGAAATGTCTTATACCTTTAAGTTTTGGGTTAAGAAACTATTTAAGGCATGTGAATCCATTATTTTTCAGAGGATTGGTTGTCTCTTTTGTAAGAGAAGCAAGCTGCATTAGACAAAAAACCACAAAAGTCAATTCAACTCTAGGATCCCATACATTACTTAAATATACAAGATCATAAATCTGATATGTAAAATTAAGAACACAGAATCAAGAAACCATGGAAAATACAAAAGAAAAAGGGATCGAGAGGAAACAAGCTCAAACCAGTAAACAAAAACAGTAGGAATCATCTGTAATGATAATCCATGATGATCTAGTTCGGCCAAACTCGAAAATGAGAAAATGAAAATAAGAAAAAATATGTGAATAAAAGAGTGGCGATAATAATCTGTTTTTTAACCACAAGAGTGTGGTTGAAGTGTTACATAAACAAATTGGTGAAGTGAACCTTAGAAGTATTTTAAGACCACGCTGAGGTCAAAACCCAGGAACTGTGGGTTTGATTGTGATGTCAATGGCTTTGGCAGCTGCCCTCACGCCTGTCCCTCTGGGAGGCCGTGTTCATAGAGCCACACCGATGGATGCTTATTGGTTGTGTGATAAGCATCCTCTCACATTCCAGGAGACTTTGAAGTCTCTATGGTATCTGTCAAATGCCTTGTCAAATTTATGAGCTCTCAGAAGTCCCAAGTGGCCTTTCTCTTCACAACATACCCCACCCATGGTCCCCAGTTGCTAACAATTTGTTGATTTCATTGAGTTCTGGGTGAGGGTAGAAAAAAATCCAGATGCAAATCTGAAAAAGAAAAGAAAAAAAAAGGGGAGCCTTCCAAATTATTAGCACTTGGCAGGAATAAGGGAAATTCATGTCACTTAAGTTCCCAGGACTGCTAAAGAACTGTAGATTTAAAATAATAATTATAATAGGTGAGCACATAAATATAAGGGTTTTCTGGAATATGTCTATATAAATATGATAAAAATATGCCATCATTAGAAGTTACAGTGTTTTCCAAAAATGGTGATTTTTTTAAAACTCAGATAATAGTCTCACAAATGTTTTCAGCATACATACTTTGAAACTGGTAGACTGTATCTATAAATAGACAGAAGGGGGAAGGCTAATTGACCGATGTGTGCATGTATACTTCTACCACCCTGAAACCCATCAAGATGTACAATTACAATGCACCAATTAAAAAAAATAGAACACAGAAAATAGCAAAATCTTCTGTGGATGTAGTTAACACGTTCATTTGTGATTAAACCTCCATCCTCAGCCTAATTACAATAACTGCTTCTGTTATCTACATGAGAAAACAGTCATGATGCATCCCTTGGATGCAAAATCTCTCCTCCACGCCCAGAATTGGGTTTTCATATTTACCTGAAACGAATCAGCATATTATTAGCAATGTGTGAATTAGAACACATGAAATATGCGAGGAATATAGATTATGATACTATTGAATGATTTAACAAATAATTTGTTATATATTTAACACATTAATTCTCTAAAATACTGTAGGCATGATTTAAAATGAGTCCAGTTTCAACCTTCTGGTTCATTTGTGACGAGCAATTCAAGACTTTCACACTTCAAATAGTAAGCCTTCTGGAAGTGATATTTCCATCAATAGGATGTGGCATTTGAAAGCATACGCACTTAGGTAGCATTTAACTAGTATAGTAATTTTCACAGTAATATATTGAGGCGCCTGCAGACCTGTTTTTTCCAGAGTCATCAGTCATTTTGCTATATAGCTCATTTTGAGTGAAACAAAATTATATACAGTTTCTTACTCCTAGTTATTTGGATATTTGCCAGGACAAATTCCATGTTCATTTTAGTTATACATTATATTATAGGCTTTGGTTGCAAGTAAATAATCAACTATCTTTTGCCTTGCTGGGCAATATTATTTTTGACTAAAGTTTTAATAACAAGTAAAAATAGTGATTATAAGGACTATCACATATGAAAAGAACAATGTGGCCTTATTAAGATGGCATATTATAAGGTAATAAATAATTTATAGTAACATCCAGATTTCTGTCCAGGCTAATCAGTATCAGTTTTTATTATACTGCATATTAAATGTGAATATTAATGTTTAAATCTGTCCATTACTATGCTGATTAATTCCCTTCTCTTGAACTCTGAATATACTCCAACAATAAACAGTTTGTGATATTTCACCTTAAAGAATAATTATATCAGAATATTACAATTTTATCTCATGTTTAAGTTATCCAATCATGTTAAAATTTGAATTTTATAGAATTATCAGTACTATTTCATGACACCTTTCAAATACGTCCAGATATAAGAGTCTGAAAGTGGTTCTTCTTACTAATATCACCTAAGACTTTCTTCTCTAATATTATCCTAGGTTTTGGTTCTTATAAATGAGTAGTGATATTGAAATATCATATGTTAAAAATCTCAAGTGATATTGAAATATCAGATGTTAAAAATCTCAAGAAGATTACTATAGTTCCTTTCTATTCTCTATTCAAAGCATTACAGACTTTTAGATATTTAAAAGCTATTTTGACTCACAGCATCTGTTTGTTATGATTTGGGCCTATGAAATGAATTGATTATTTCATACCTTTGAGCAGAACTGAACTTTCAGTCTTCCAGGAGGCAGACAACAATGTTTTCCCATAATCTGAACTCATTCCAAAGAGTCAGACAGAGTCCTCTTCTAACCCTTCTACTGCAGAAATCCAACTAACCACATCTTTTCCTCATTAAAATAGGCTCCTAGGTTTTTTTTTCTTTATTTTAATTGAGCTTTTTCATAAAAACTTTAAATACTATATGTTTAGTTTGTGCCAATCTCATGCGGTATTAAGAAATGTGAACAAAGTTATTTACGTGATTGTCACTTAAGAACAACACTTAGCAGTCAAAAGTTATATTTCCACCATTAACCCCCCAAAAAAGAGGGGAAAACTTAAATCTGTGACGCATACTAAAGTGTCTCAGGTCTTTGAGGAGAAATTTAACCCAAAGACTTGTGAGATAATGATTCCAGGTCAGTTACACCAGAAAGTTTCACAGAAAATGTAATTACTAAGAAGATACTTAATTTAGCAGACCTGTAATTTAAAAAAGATACAAGTACAGGCTGATCTATGTAAAAGGATTCAAATTAAATGCACAAATTATAAATAAGAAGGTTTTGGTTAAATACATTTTGACATAACAGTTGTTCCTTGTCAGGTCAATAAGAACTTACTTGAGTAATATTTCTCCTAGCAACCGTAGCATGTCGGCCACTGTCAGCCAAGAGTGAGCATTTTCTTCTGTTTTTTTTTTTTAATTCCAGCTGCTGATTAAGAACACAAGCATTTGCAAACTGGGTCAGATTAGAAATCTATCTCTCTCTTTCTCTCTCTCTCTCTCTCTAAGAACATACCAAATATGATTCCCATTTACTTTTAAAACTAAATGTTATTCTATAATTGATTAATAAGTCTCTAAAATCATTTTGAACTTAAATATATTCTCAGCCCACATCCTCCCTTTAAATAAGTACTTCTTTTACCTACTACCCATTGTAAAGTATTACACAATAACCCCATTTTTCTTCTGTCGTCTTTTAAACTATTTCTAAACTACCAAAAGTTATTTGGTTTTAAAAAGTGATAACATTTGAATGATGTCCTTAAAAATGTCTGCATTAGCCCCTCCTCACTGGTCACTAAGTTTGCCTCATGACCAGTTTTCTTTTATTACCTTTCTCTTTCTCCTCCTATCTTCTCTCTCATGTGTATGTAAGTATATATGCATGCATACCTATATATGTGTGTATATACATACAATATGTCTGACTATAACTATAAGAGACATTTCAAACATAAATACAGAAAATTTAAAAACAGCTTTGTATTAAACTCATGCCATAACATTTCCATTTTACTTCAGATTTTGGTTTTTTGTCTAATCTGGTGGACATAAAATTATTTCTCATTCTATTCTATTTCATCTCTCTTAGGCTAAGCTTTCTATCTTCTGAAAACCTAGTAACTATTACTATTTCATCTCTAAATTCTGTTTAAGCCTTTGTTCAGTTTTATATAGGAATATCTTTTTATTTTTACTTTGCATATGTTATTAGCATCATAACTTTATTATATCTTTCATAGTACAGATGCTTTATATATGACTAAGTATAAATTTTTCTTAATAAATTATGTTTTATACATGCTAATATTACAAAAATATTATTATGTATTTTAACCCAGAACATTGATAGCATATATTGTGCTCACATTTTAAATACAAAGAAATTTTATTTTTTGTCACTTTTTTCTAAGTAGATAGAAATTTCCTCCTTATCATTTATTAAAAGTTTTTCCATGTTCATTTTAAGTGTTATTTTTACCGTAAATTTCCATCATAGTCAGATTCTGGTCCCTTCTGTGCCATTTATCTAATTGACCATTCCTGAAGTTATTTATACACTAGAGTTCTTTTTTTTTTAATTTTTTTTTCGGTACTTGGGATGGAACCCAGGGGCATTCTACCTCCGAGCTACACCCCCAGCCTTATTTTTTATTCTTTATTTTGAAACAGGGTCTCACTAAGTTGCAGAGGGCCTCACTAAGTAGCTGAGGTTGGCTGCAAACCCAGATCCTCCGTCCTCAGCCTCCCAAGTACTGGGATTACAAGCGTGCGCCACCACGCCCAGCTTCACACCTGGCTTTATAGTTCTTTACTTCTATTTTTTGTCCTCTGTTAGACAGATCTGCTTCCACTACCCACCCCCACAAAAAAACCTCCTTTGCTGTACATATATTTTTATCACAGATTAAGTTTTAGTTGATAATCCATTGTTTTTTCATTTAAATTGCATCAAAATTATGGATCGATTATAAGAGAACATTTTCCCAATAATGTGGCCTTTTCCTACCCAAGACCATGGCACTAAACTATGTTTATTGCAATCTTCTTTTCTTCCTGTTGGTAATATTTAATTCAGTAATTTTCAGTAATATTTAATTATTTAAATTTTACTTTTGTTTGTAAGTTCATTCCTATACATATTACAGTTTGCTGAAATTGAAATTGGAAATATTTGTTCATATTAATTTTCAATGGTGCAATAACATTTAAAATCCATTTTCTAATGATCTTAGATAGAAAAGGTTTTTGTCCTAGTCCCACCGAGGTGAGAGGGAGTGGAACAGCCTAGAGCAGATATAGTAATAGGAGAGAAGAGACAATCAATAGAATAGCGGGAATTCACAGTGACAATAGATAAGTTAGAAGCTTTTCCAGTGTGAATGAGAGATGTTCACAGGAGGAAGAAGATGAAGAGAGGAATGTTCAGATGTCTTGGAGACACAATGAGCTTCTCATCAGGGTGGTGTTCAGTGGAGTAGAAGGGCAGGGTAGCACAATGGCAAAGGCTTCAGAGGGTAGAGAGGTGTGGGAAATGGAGGTGCTTCTGCTACATTTTCTTTCAGGTATTCTGAAAGGGAACCTCCTTGCAGGGTGGCCTGAGTCAAGGAAGGCAGTCATAGCAAACAAAAATATATGTGTGAGCAGGCACGAGGGCTCACACCTGTAATCCCAGAATCCTAGTACTTGGGAGGCTGAGACAGGAAGATCACAGGATTGCGGGTTTGGGGCCAGCCTCAGCAACTTAGTGAGATGATGCCCTGTTTTAAAAGAGATACGGGCCGGCCTGGGAGCCTCGGGCTTAGGCAGCCAGCATGGGGCGAGGCAGTAAGGCCCGGGCGGGTGAGCGCGCTGTCCGCCGTCTCCCCGCAGCCTTGCGCCACGCCGGGGCCCTCCCCAGGCCCGGAGAAGATTTAAAACAAATCTATATTCATGAAGAGTGACTCCATACAAACCACAATATGTCAAGAAAGAAAAAAAGATCCAATAGAAATGTTTCATTCTGGGCAACTGGTGAAAGTCTGTGCCCCCATGGTTCGATATTCAAAGTTGGCTTTTAGAACACTAGTAAGAAAATACTCTTGTGATCTGTGTTACACACCAGTGATAGTTGCGGCCGATTTTGTCAGATCTATAAAAGCCAGAGACAGTGAATTTACCACAAACCAAGGTGATTGCCCATTGATTGTTCAGTTGCTGCTAATCATGCAAGACTTTCATCTGATGCTGCTCGTATAGTCTGTCCTTACATGAATGGAATAGATATTAACTGTGGTTGCCCTCAGAGGTGTGCAATGGCGGAAGGTTTTGGAGCCTGCTTAATAAACAAGCCAGAGCTTGTTCAAGATATGGTGAAACAAGTAAGAAACCAAGTGGAAAACCCCAGATTTTCAGTTTCTATTAAAATAAGGATCCATGATGACCTTACAAGAACTGTAGATCTTTGTCGAAAGGCTGAAGCAACAGGAGTTTCCTGGATTACAGTCCATGGAAGAAGAACTGTCGAAGAAAGACATCAGCCGGTCTACTATGATGCTGTTAAAATAATAAAGGAAAATATGTCTATACCTGTAATTGCTAAGGGAGATGTCAGAAGCTTAAAAGAAGCAGAAAATGTGTGTCAGATTACTGGGACAAATGGTGTGATGGTTTCAAGAGGACTCAGCAAACCCAGCCATGTTTGCTGGGTATGAGGAAACCCCACTGAAATGCATCTGGGACTGGGTTGACATCGCTCTTGAACTTGGAACTCCCTATATGTGTTTCCATCAACATTTAATGTACATGATGGAAAAGATAACTTCAAGGCAAGAAAAAAAAGTATTTAATGCTCTGTCAAGCACATCGGCTGTCTTAGAGTACCT
>PVJS01054095.1:0-13079 GCA_004027185.1 Glis glis
TCGTCTCTCTCTCTCTCTCTCTCTCTCTCCCTCTCCCTCTCCCTCTCTCTCTCTTCTTCCTCCTCCTCCTCCTCCTCCTCTTTTCCTCTCGTCTCTCTCCCTCTCTCTCTCTCTCTCTCTCTCTCTCTCTCTACACACACACACACACACACACACACACACTCAGACTAAGGATTGAAACCAGGAGCATTCTACCTCCAAGCTACATCCCCAGCCCTATTTTATTATTTTTTTTTTATTTTGAAACAAGATCTCACTGAGTTGCTGAGGGCTTCACTAAGTTGCTGAGGCTGTCCTCAAACCTGTGATTCACTTGTCTCAGCCCCCAAGTACTGGGATTACAGTCATGCACCATCATGCCTGGCACACATAGCTATTTCTTAAGGGACTACACTACTTCTTCCTCAGGGCATGTGCATCTTTGCCTGAAATGTCAGCCTCAGATTCAAATTTCACCTACTTCATTAAGCAGAGCAAGCTTGTTAGCTTTGTTTCAAGCTTTTTCTGACTAGTCTGGTTTAGGCCTTGTCTTTCATTATCAAGGACATTAGGTTTTTTTATTTTTATTTATTTATTTATTTATTTATTTATTTATTTATTTATTTATTTATTTTCGGTACCGGGGATTGAACCCAGGGGCGGTCTACCTCTGCGCTACACCCCCAGCCCTATTTTTTTATACTTTATTTTGAAACTGGGTCTCACGAAGTTGCAGAGGGCCTCACTAAGTAGAGAGAGAGAGAGAGAGAGAGAGAGAGACAGGGAGAGAGAGAGAGCGAGCGCGCCGAGGCTGGCCGCGAACCGGGATCCTCCGGTCTCTGCCTCCCAAAGTACTGGGATTACAAGCGTGCGCCACCACGCCTGGTGTTTTTTTTTTTTCTTTTAATAGTAGTGTCATCTACTATATCTCCAATTTTAGCATCACAAAGAACTAGTTTTGAAATAAGCTTTGAAATAACACTTTAATTTGTCTTATGTCAAATTCTTAGGTGAGACCCTCTTTCGAGCTAATCATCTCTGTGTAATAATGGGGCCAGTGAATGATGTAGTTCCTTTTTACCTGGTCATTCCCCAGGGGAATATTTTGTTCTATTTTTTCTTCCTTGTTGAGTATTTTGTGTGCTTGGCATTTGCAAAATTCAAAATTTCAGTCTAATTACAATTAGTGAGGACTTATTATGTTCCAGGTGCTATTTTAGTTCTTGATATATAGAAATGAGTAAGTAACAGTTCCTGCCCTATGTGGGAAGCTTAAAATATGGATGAGGAGATGGACGCAAATGGAAACATGTAATAGAGTGTACTAAATGCTATGGTGTAGGTATGTACGGGGTACAATGGAAACCCAGAAGATGGGATTTAGAATGTCTTCTAGGAGGAAATGAGGTCAGCATTCAACCTTGAAGGCTGTTTAAGATTAGCCAGGTGCAGAAAGAAAAAACAGAGATCTAAACAAAGGAAATTGTATGAGAAAGAGTATGGAGGCCAGGGGAAGCCAGGGACATGCAGCCATATTTGGCCTTGTTAGGGAGCAAAGAACAAGGCCTAGTTTTGTGGGTGATGAGACAGGACATGAGACCTGGAATCTTCTTTTCCATGTGAAGAATGTTGAACTTGATCTCATATGCAGTGGGGCTCTATAAAAGCAGGAGTTGAACCATGGTGAGACATGGACCTTAGTTCACTTTCACAGCAATGGAAACAATCAAGATGAGTTGGGCAAGACTTGTAGGAGGAGAATTAGCTAAAAATGTAGTTGTACTAGTTAAAGCAAGAGATGATACAGCTTGACTAGGAAGGGAAGAGATTTATAACAACTTAAGAGACTAACTGCTTTGGCAGTATGTGGGATGTTGTTGAGAGCAGGACCTCAATGGTGAGGTTGGGTACCATCCTCTCATCAGCAGCATCAACATCTCATGGCAACCTGCCCAAGGCAGTGTCAGCAAGCTCCACTCCCAGAATGATGAGGCTACCACCAAGGACTGAGGAAAATGACTATGAGAAATGATGGGAGTTGGTGGTACTGTTGCATACTTTAGGCTGCTAGTGAGAAAATATCTCAACTCAAATTATTTTGCATGGTATGTGGTCTTAAGGGAGGGTAGCTCACAGGCTAGCTAATTCGGCAACCCAGGTGTGTCAAGTTCTTTCTGCCAACCTCAGTACAAGAGCTAGGCAAGGGCCTAGCTGTCTCATGGTTGGGTATTTATACCTGAGACACTCAAGGGTAGAAAACAGCTTCTTTGCATGTCTTTTCTTCAAAATGGGGAAACTTATCCTAGAAACACTCAACAAACATCTCTTTATCTCTTATTGGCCAGAATTAATATGGGCAATGGACCAACCTTGGCAAAGGGAATAGGACCACCATGATTGGCTCTGACCAATCAAGATATAGCCCTTATTCCTAGGGAAGGTGAGAGGGCTATTATCCTGCGATACACATGGCTGAGTGAAGAGTAGGAAACTTGACCACAATCTGGCTTCTGTTAGGAATGAGAGGGAAAGATATTTAGTGTAATTAAACATCTAATATGGCTGGAAATGCAAGTAGGGATTTGACATACAGTGAAGTAGACCACTTAATTCCAGAAGGTGGAGTGCACAACCCTCACCTGAGGTTTGGAGGTACAGACTCAGAGGCAGGAGATGGGAGGTGGTGACAGGTGCAGTTCTAGGCACCCATAGCACTGTGCTGAGGGATGAGCCATTGATGAGTGTAGATTGGGACTAGATTCCCAGCTTGCTGAAGTGAGAGCAAAAGGAAACCAGATATGCGTTTGAGGGTTCATATCACAGTGACTGCAAAAGGAAATCATATTTTCACGGCCCCGTGAAAACAGAATCTCAACAGTAAGGATGTCATCTGTTCCATCAGCACCAGAGCTTGGCCCTGCCCTGCTCACTGGTTTAAAGTGGTTTGAGTACATTTGAAATATGAAAGAACGTATTGGGCCTTTGGGGCTCTGTGGCAGTCCTGTGTGTGTCGTGATTCATTTCCAATGTACCATGTGTCCTTCCTGACAAAGAAACTCCATCTGCTCTACCCCTGTTTTACAGGTAAGGAGATGAGTTTCAGGAAGAATCCAAAGACTCAGCTGAGGTCCCACAGCTAATGAATGGTGGAGCAGGAACTCCATTCCGGACTCCTGGAGCACTTTACTGCTGCTTCTGTTCATAATATGACCATCTGTCTGATCACTCAGAGAAGGCCCAGAAGTGGGTTTACTCCCAAGGGAGTAAAAGAGAAGAGACTAAGTGAGGACAAGTCTAGCGGGGAGGGGAGAGAGGGAAAGGATTCTGTTGCTTCTGTGACAATTCTCCTCCTACTGTCTTAGTCCCGTTTTTTGTTACTGTAGTGGGATACCTGAGGCTGAGAAATATAAAATAGAAAAGTCCATTTGGCTCATGGTTCTGGAGGTCCAAGAGCATGGTGCCAGTATTGGCTTCTGGTGACAACCTCATGTTGGATGGTATTATATGGCAGGAGTAGGTACATATGAGAGGTCATTGGAAAAAGAGCAAGCAAGACAGTGAACCCTAAAAGTGAGTTTACTTTGTTAACAACTTGCTCTCGTAACCAATTCAGTCCCATGAGACCTTAGCCACTCCCACGAAATGGGTACTCATCCCTTCTGAGAATCGTGTCCCCAATGACCTCATCACCTCCCACTGAGGCCTCCAAGGTGCTACCACCTCTCAATACTGTTACAATGGGGACCAAACCTCCAGTGCATTCATCTTTGGGGGACAAACCATACACAAGCTGTAGTGCCCACCTGTTCTACACCACCTGGCCATGCTCCCTGTGTCAGTATCGAGCCCTTGTCAATCAGAGAAGGAAGACCCGATGTGCACCTGAGGGGCACGTGGCACATGCAAAGCTGTTTCTATTTTTCTATACCTTCCCAAAGACACTTTAAGATTTCATTTAGTTTCCATTTCCTCCCAAGAAGAATAAGGTAAACATGCAACCCTGACATGTGTCTCCCTCCCGGCAGCCCCACCCTTGGGCTGCTCCCACCACCACCCCGCCTCTCTCTTTATCCCTTCACACCAAACACTTTCAAAGTTAATTTCAAAAAGCTGGGAACACTTGATAGTTTTAATTAATCCTATGCCTGGGGAAATATGATTTTGTGCATGCGAGGCCTCTCAGCTTCTCAGGATAGATAGCTTGTTCTGGATAACGCCGGCATTTCCAATTTAGCTGCGATAATGCCACCAACTCATTTGTTTGTTTGTTTGTTTATTACCTTAAAGAGAAGCTAATGCTGATACGTGCATCCTTGGGAAGAGATTTCTAGTTTTCCTAAGAATGTTTCCTAGTTAAGTGGCAGCATGGGCCTATCATGCTGCCCCCAACCATAGCATCTTTGTGTAGACCCATTGAGACAGGGAGGAAGGTGCCAGAAGAAGAAACTGAGGAGCAGAGAGGTTCAGTGATTTTTGCACAGTCACACACTTGGGAGAAGTGAGATGCAAACCAAATCCGACTAATTCTTAGATCAGAATTCTTTATACAACAACTCATTTTTCTTCCTGCGAGAATTCCAGTGAGATACTGTGTGGTGCATTGCCACGAGGGCCACTACAAAGGTGGCTCACAGTCACCTTTAAGCTGAAGGGTCATTTACTATTTGGGAAATATTCACTGCCACCATGCTGAGCCTTTGAGGCTCAAGCTGATGAGACAACAGGCCTGTGTCGCGGTTCTCCGAGTCCTTACCTGGTCCTCTCCAGGTCAACTACTCCATTGCGTAGCAAGAAGGCACAGTCACTAATAAACACCAAGGTAAGTCATAGATGAATAGTTCCATATTCTTGGCTAGAGTCCCAACTCAGGTTGCCTCTTGCAATAGTTCTGTTCAACTTTTGTATGAGTGAGATCTCATTTGGTTTAAAGTAGTGGAAAATCCAATCTGAGTTGGCTTTATCATAACTGAAAAGTCCAATTCTAAGTCTGGTATCAGATGTGACTTGGTGCAGGAGCTCAGACAATGTCTCCATAATCCAAATTTTCTCCATCTCTTGGCTGTCTTTAATGCCACCTATATTCTCGGACAAACTCTCCCCTTGTGATTGAAAGGCCTGTAGTACCTCCAGGCCTTATCTCCTTTCAACTTCAAATTTTTGGGACAGAGGAAAATGTTTTTCTTGTGGCTTCACAGAAGCCCCAAGAAGCAGACTGGCTTAGTAAAGTCATACGTCCACCAGTCTGTGATGAACTGATTGGTCTGACCAAGGTCATGTGCTTCACATCTGCCTGTGGGGATGGGATTAACCCCACCTAATATCTGGTAGGTTCAGAATGGAACTTCCCCCCAGGAAAAAATCAGAATACAATTATTAATGGAAGAGAAATAGATGCTGGGTAGAGAACCGCTGTGCTCAAAAGCAAAGTATGACCTTATTTCTATTTTCAGTTTTACTTCTAACCTAGAGGAACTAAAATGATTATACCCGCAGCAGAACTTTTTCTGACTGAGTCCTCAGTCCGTAGTTGGGTTTTAGGTACTTGATGTTGGTGTCCTTTTTGTACTCTTTTCACAGAATTTTCTTAAACTAAAACTCCGCTGTACACAGCTCTGAGATGAGGAATTCCAAATTCTTCAGTTAACATAACACCCCTCTCACCTCCTTTGAACCCAAGTTTCTCTAACAACCTTGTTTATTTACAATTTAGTCTTTCACCTCCCACTATTTACCTCACTCCCAAGCATGGTGAGCTGCAACTTTGTCTCTTCGATCCTTTCACTTTCTTGGAAAGATTCCTTTATCAGGTGAACATCTTTTGATCTTCTTCTCCGCTTTGTATTCCTCCTCTCCTCCTTTTTCTTCTTCTTTCTTGTCTTCTTTTTTCTCAGAGTCAAATTTTTTCTGTCTCTCTTCATTGTTCCATGCATATATGCTTTCTTGGAAAGAGATGCATCTTGGGGAAATGAGACTAGATCCTTTTCTGATTCTCTCCACGCCTTCCTCTTGGGGAATGGAAAAATAAACACAGAATGTCACACACAGAGTCAATGTGAAGAGCTGTCCATGCGATCATTACTGACACTGTGCCAATTACTTCAAATCTCAGTCTTCCCATCACATTTTATGGAATCAGAACCTCACACGCATGCGTAAATCTTCTTGGGAGATGATGACACTTCCCTCACTTGTCCATTTTGTTTGTGGCTGGGTTACAGGGCCACCAGAGTCCTAAGAGACCTCCTTGAACGAGGATGGCCTCCTGAAAGCTCATCCTTTATAGGCTCAACACGAGCAGAAAGATAAGAGTCCTCGCAGGTGTTTACTCCCATACTCAATTCAAATCTCTAAGATTTACTCACCAAAATATTTTTTCTCATTATGTTGGATATATTCTTAATGCCAGAGATCTTCCAGTAATAGGGAGGGTGTTGCCATGCATAGGTTTAGAGAAAAAATTTTTATAAAGCATCTTGCCATTATTGAAGGAATAATGAAAATTGGTAGGTAAAGGCCAAGAGTAAATGAAGATGAGACCGGGGTGGGCCCACAGGTGTGACTGAGACAGCTCTGCCGCAGGTCCTGGAGCCTCCGAGGGTGGCGGTACCCTCGACCAGAGCCTGAGGGCTCTGGCACATGGACTATGTTCCGTGGCAAGAGGGACTGTACATTTCTTTTTTTTTTTTTTGTGGTACTGGGGATTGAACCCAGGGGCGTTCTACCTCCGCGCTATGCCCCCGGCCCTATTTTTTATACTTTATTTTGAAACCGGGTCTCATGCAGTTGCGGAGGGCCTCACTAAGTAGAGAAAGAGAGAGAGAGAGAGAGAGAGAGAGAGAGAAAGAGAGAGAGAGAAACAGGGAGAGAGAGAGAAACAGGGAGAGAGAGAGAAACAGGGAGAGAGAGAGAGAGAGAGCTGAGGCTGGCCGCGAACCCGGATCCTCTGGTCTCCGCCTCCCAAAGTACTGGGATTACAAGCGTGCGCCACCACACCCGGCAATTGTACATTTCTTGATGGCAGAAGCAGCATCTTTCATCTTCTCCTTTTTAGACCCAATACACACTGGGAGTTCAGCAGGTTATGAATAATGAATAAGTGACTTAGTGCATGAAGAGACAAAAATGAATGTGAAGAGTCACTTGTAAAAGCCAGGTCAGTGCGATGCATCTCCCAGTCCAGTCTACTGCTGTTTTATTACTTGTAAGTTAGGGACTGTGATTAGTGTGACTCTCAGTAGGTTCACAACTCCTAAAGGTCATCCAGTGTGGCAACTATTGAACTATTGCTGAATGGAGATGTGTTTTTTTTTTCTTCTCTCTTTTTTCTTTTCTTTTTTTTCTTTTCTTTTCCTTTTTTCTTTTCTTTTCTTTCTTTTCTCTTTTCTTTTTTCTTTTCTTTTCTTTTCTTTTCTTTTTTTCTTTTCTTTTCTTTTCTTCTCTTTTCTTTTCTTTTCTCTTTTTTCTTTTCTTTTGGTACTGAGGATTGAACCCAGAGGCATTCTACCTTCGAGCTATACCCCCAGCCCTATTTTATTTCTTATTTGAAAACAAGATCTTGCTAGGCTGATGAGAGTCTCACTACTTGCTGATGCTGTCCTTGAACCTGCAATCCTCCTGTGTCAGCCTCCTGAATACTGGGATTACAGGTGTGCACCACCACACCTGGTGGAGATGTGTTTTAAACAACCAAATTATTTTTCCTTAAAAGCCATTATTTTCTTTTAGGAGCCCTTTTGTGTGACTCTTCCAGACTCCCAAGAAGGCAGGCAGGTGGGATCAGGTGCTGGGACTCTTCTGTATGTGACAATTCTGTCCCGAGGTGGAGGCAAAGATGGCAGGACTGAGTCATCAGCCAAGTGCTACTTCTGCTTGGGTTGTTCAGGAATTCTCTTGCACCTATTCATGACATACCCAGTGGGAGATGGAGGGCATGGTTCTGCCTGGCCCACTCCTGAGCCTGGTGAGCTTAATGAAGCTCACTGAGTCACTAAGATATGTGGGAAAGGATGCAAAATCATTTTCAGTTGAAGCAACACCAGAATCTGGCACAGAGATCCCACTTCTCAGGCCCAGTGCTACCCTCTAAACTCTCAGTGGTTTCCCCTTTATGACTCTTGCTGGACCTTTTCGGTTTTGTTTTGTTTTGTTTTGGGCACAGCTGGGGATGGAACACAGGGCCTCACACATGCTGGGCAAGGGCTTTACTACTGAAATACATCCCAAGTCCTGGCTGGGCCTTCCTTAGGGCCTCATGCTGGGTCTTAGGCCCTCTCCATCCTAAGAGAGTAAGGAGCATGCTGTAACATCCTCCAGGGCCCTTAGTGGTCCTAGCCTGGTAAAGAGCTGTCTCTTGAGAGAATGGCTCACACTACCTCTTCCCCCCTACTCTTCCTGCAAGCAATTTGTTCTGACACACACAAAAAGCTGGATAATGGGAAATGGAGCCCTCAGACAGCAGAACAGGAGGATGCTAATTGATGAATAAATAATTGCTGAATTAAACCAGAGACTCGAGAGAACAATTCAAAGACTCAAGAAAACCAACAAGGGGATGGATGGAGCATAGGAAAGTTCCAGACCTGTGTCTGATGATGGGAGAGGGAAGACAACAAGGTATAGGATGCAGGATGGACCACTGGAACTTGTTCTGGAATCTGACAGCCCTAGCTTTCAATCCTGGCTTCACTTTTTATTAGCTTTGTAGATAACTTAGTCAACATCATTGAGCACGTGTTTCTTTATCTTTAATATAGAGATGATGCCTCCCTTACTGTTGTGAGAATTACCTGTACCACCCCATCATTCATTCATTCATCCATTCAGTCAAAAGCATATATCAAGGTTATGTAAATGCTTATCAGAGTTCCTGGCAGATATAGCTTCTTCAAATGATATATTTGTCCTTTTGCTTGAGACCTTGGCTTCCTCCTAGGAAAAAGGGTGAAGGACCCCTCCACTTAATAACGCAGACATCACCCTCCCTGTACAGTAAGAGCCTAGATGTAGAAACCTGGGTTTTCTGGCTGAGCACAATGCCACATCATTGCTCCAGGCACAGACCTGTCCCCAGAAGCCAGCCTCCCAATGCCTGTGCCTTAGCTCTGCCATCGGTTGGCTTTGGGGAAAACCGTGCCTGTGCAGTGGTTTGGAGCCAGTTAGCATCGGCTGGCATTTGCAAACGACATTTAAAGGTCACCTCCAATTCTCCTGCCGGGGAAACAGGGAGGGAAGGTGCAGCAGAGAATGTGGACTTGGGTTGAATCTAATGAGCTTGGGCAAGAAGCTTGGAGGCTGCAGCAGGGAGGCGTGCAGCAAGGGCTTTCTGAAGCCGAGTGGCTGGAGGAGCTCAGAGGTTGAGCAATGGCCGGGAAGAGTAGGGAGGATCTACTCAGTCTGAGAAGAGTATGGATCTTGAATTCATTGGCTGCACCTTCACCAGTGAGGGTACATTCAAGCCCTGGGATTTGTGTCCTCTAAGGAGTGTGGTTGGGGAGGAAAAGGTAGGTGGAAGATGGATGGAGAAAATACCTCTGAGTCCTTCCTTAGAAATTCTGTATCCTGCCCAAGGGACAAGTTCACCATATGGATAGTGAGGTTCATTGAGCATATTTTCTGAGCCAACAATCAGGACACATTATCATAAAATCTGACCAGCCGATGCTCTGTCATGTAGCAGAGAGATAATGGACATCCTAGTTAGAACTGAGGCTACCTTGGAAGACAGAAGACACTCAGAACGCATGTAAGCAGGTGACTGGAAATAGTCTTGCTGTTTGCAGTCAAAGGAGACAATGATGGAAGCCAAGAGGGCAATGCATTGATCATGCACCAGGACATCTCTCTGATGATGGGTGCAACGGTTAATGTGTGCCCTGCTGTCAGCCCTGCCAGATGCTATCTGCTCATTAGCTTCTCCTCTCCTCCCAGACTCTGGGCTCTTTACTCCCCTGCCACTCCTCTTCCCTCCTCACCCCAGCAGTGAGCCCCACAGCTGCTCCTTCCCCACCAGGCTGCAAAAGCTTGTGCATGATTAGAGCTGGGCACCCTTTATCTAACAAAGGGCAGCCTGTCTAGCATTGGATGTTAATTGCAACTGGGTTAGAATGTGGGGCATAGTCGCAATGAAATGACTCCAGATCACTCTCATAGGGAAGGCATTTATCATGTGGTTCTCTGTTCTAAGAAGGGTGTCTTGCACTCACTGGGGAGAGGATCATGGGAATTGGCTTGCTCTCCATCTTTTGTATAAAGCCTATCTATTTCCAACCCCTAGGGTACCATATAAACCTAAACAAATGTTGAACATTAAAAATAAAACACTACTAATACTTTCCAGTTTCCCCTCCCTTCCTAATCTCCCAGTGCTTAGTAGAGAGCCCAGCAGAGAGTAATCTCTCACTACATGTTTAAGGAATGCTTAGAAATGGGTCACCAGCTAGGCAGGCTGATCCATAGAACCTCTACTTGCCTTCAAGCTTTCCCCTGCCCTCCCTCACTGCGCGGGAGGCTGCATCATTCCCATCTTTGCGGACCCTTCCTCTGCGCCTTAAGGAATCCCCTGATAAAAATGCAAGCACCCTGGGGAGGGTCTGAACTGCATTAAGCTAAAAGCACATTAAACTGCTGTCAGTTTCAGCTGGGACATTTTAGCAGGGATTAATTTATCAGGCCTCTTTCAGATGTGACACCTAGTTGAGAGGGATTTGGATTTAGGACAGAAGGAGTTTGATGGCAGGAAACAGAAGGAGAGACAGACAGGAAGAGACCTAAGAGGAGAATTGACTCTTTGGGAAGCTGGGCTGTGTGTGGGTGACATGCCCTGGCAAAAGTGTGGTGGCAGTTGCTGGTTGTGACCAGTTGGGAGGGAAGGTGAGTGAAACACATACCTGGTGAGGACAGAGGATGGGGAAGCTGCTGAAGGGCTCCAGAGACTGGCCTGGCCCACAGCTGTGCAGAAAGCAGCCTCCTCTCAGTCCCAGTGGCAACAGGCATCTCCTTCCTGGTGTCAGGGCACGATGGGAGTCACAGGAAGCAGGCCTGCAGCAGTCGATGCTGGTGGAGAGTCCTCAGAGGCAGCAACTGCCCATCCCCTCCGTCCTTTGCTCAGAGCTTGTCCTCTGATCTGTGAAATGCTTTGTGCATCATTATTTTTATGGGCTGATCCCTTTAAGGACTTTAGCATAGCTTCTCTTTCACCTTCCTAATGCATCACCCGATCCCCTGGCTGTTCCCTTGGGGTGAGATTTTTCAAGAACAGAAACAACAGGGCTAGAGCCTGAGCTGTCTTGAGCCTCTGCCTCTCCCTCGGGGCATTAGCGACACATATCCGAGACAGAAGCCTTTGTCCTATTACACAGAGATCATGGAGGGACTAGAAATAGTTGAGGCTGTTGTTTAAAATAGAGCCTTGTGTGTTTTTAAAAAAGTATAGGAGGAGAAGGCTGCAGAATGAAGTTGGGGCAAAGGAAGAGGAAGGAGGAAAGTGAGCAACTACCCTGGTGGGGCTGAGCACTGGCTGGGAGAGCACCATGCTGTCACCAGTTCTGCAGAGGACATTCAGGGATGTGCAGTGGCTGGCCCAGCTGGTAAATGTTGTGCTCTGACTTCCAAACCAGGTATGTCTGCCTCTGGAGGGAAAGGGATAAATGAGAGAACAAGGTGGAAGGTGAAAGAGAAGAAGAAAAAGGCTGCTTCTTGCAGAATTAAGTCCCTCTGTCCCACCCTGGCCCAAGTTTGCAGGGCAGTGCAGGCAGGGTGGGGTGGGGGCTGAGCAGTAGTTGTGAGCTGCCTCCAGTGACGAATCCGGGCTTGTGGTATAAACTCAGGGCCCTACACCAATACTGAGCAGAAACTGAATAATGTGGACTGGACTGTTTTTATTATCTAGTCTGAAAGGATGCTTGCCGTGTTGGAAAGGGGCAGCTGGTCAGACAAAGAGGACCAAGGCCCCTGAGGGAGGTTCAGAGCTGGGTCTGCATTAGCTGATTGGATGTCCAGGGAACTTGCTTCATTCTTGGGCTTCTCCCAGCTCTGGCTCTGGCTCTTCCCAAGCTTCCTCATGAAAGGAAATGTAAAGCCCCAGGAGGGATGGTCTGCCTAGAAGGCAGGGACCCTCTTTCAACTACCATCAGGGAGACAGCCCTGCTGAGAGGACGGACATACAGAACAGCCCTAAATATTACCTACTGCCAGTATCTCACTTCTTCACATGCTCTTTTCTTTTCTTCCTTCTTATTTCTAGAAAGCTTAAAAAACAAGATAAAAATACTTGATGGGCTGGGCGTGGTGGCGCATGCTTGTAATCCCAGTACTTGGGAGGCGGAGACCAGAGGATCCGGGTTTGCGGCCAGCCTCAGCTACTTAGTGAGGCCCTCCACAACTTCGTGAGACCCGGTTTCAAAATAAAGTATAAAAAATAGGGCCGGGGGTGTAGCTCGGAGGTAGAACGCCCTTGGGTTCAATCCCTGGTACCGCAAAAAAAAAAAAATACTTGATGGTTCAAAGTTAGTAATTACTTGTTGAATTCAATTGAGTATATTGAGCATATCTGTACACTTTGAGGCACTGAGTAATATGCAAATAAATACATCATGCAACTCCTTCTCTAGTGGATATGTTGAGAAAATAGCAAAGATGTAGAAGCATTACTAGCCAAACAATTATAACAATGATGAGGATGATGATGATGCTTTTGTTAATGAAGTGCTTTATGAAATAAAATGTACCAGCTTGTATTTCATCTAATTTCGCCCTTATGAGCTGTAAACCATTGGCACAACTATCCTAATTTCACAGATGAGGACGTGGACGTTCAGGGGAGGTAAATAATCTGCTCTGAATCATGATGAGCAATTAGTACCAGGATTGGGATTAACACCTCTATCTCTTTTTTTTTTTTTTTTTTTTTTTTTTTTTTTTTTTTTTGCAGGACCAGGGATTGAACGCAGAGGCGTTCTACCTCCGTGCTACGCCCCCGGTCCTATTTTTTATGCTTTATTTTGAAACCGGGTCTCACGAGGTTGCGGAGGGCCTCACTAAGGAGAGACAGAGAGAGACACAGAGAGAGACAGAGACAGAGACAGAGCGAGAGCTGAGGCTGG
>PVJS01054096.1:0-13078 GCA_004027185.1 Glis glis
AAAATGCTATGCAAAGTGCCTAGCACCCAACAGTTCACATCCCTAAGTGCTACTCTCCTACCTTCCTTTCTTCCTCTTTATATACTCTCTTCCCCCATCCTATCTTCATACATCAAATTATTTTCTTTCTTTTCCAAATCACTTTTTTATATTCAAGTTAACCTTCTTCTTGGTTTACCCTTATATCCATATGCATCTATATATGGGCACTTCTTGGCTCTATAAACAATCATGAGGCCTAATGAAGTCGCTGGTCATGGATTTTAAGACCCGTACTGACATCTGCGTTGACTTTTTGGGCCTGTGTTCTTGACACATTCCAAAGTTCTTGCATGTCTATACCTAATAGTTACTTTTCAGACTCTCTCACTTTATTTTTTTTATTATTGTTGTTGTTGTTTTTGCTGTATTGGGGATTGAACCCAGGGGCATTCTACCTCTGAGCTACACCCACAGCCCTATTTTTTATTCTTTATTTTGAAACAGGGTCTCACTAAATTGCGGAGGGCCTAAGTAGCTGAAACTGGCTGCGAACCTGCAATCCTCTTGTCTCAGCTTCCCAAGTACTGGGATTACAAGTGTGTGCCACCATGCCTGACTTACTATAATTGTATATAATATCTATTAAGTGAGAGAAAATTTGCAAAACATTTTGAAAGTATTATGCTATTTAATCTTTATAATAGTCTGATAAGGTAATGTATTAGTTATACATTGGTACCTAACAATTACTCCAAAACTTAGTGGTTTAAAACACAATAAGCATTTATTATTTCACACCATTATTGCATGCAGATCAGGGATTTACAAATGGCTTAGTTGAATGGTTCTAGCTCAGAGTTTCTCATAAGTGCTCAATGTAGATGTTAGCCAGTCATCTGGCACGTTCTATGTGAAGGTTCGATACAGGCTGGAGGACCCACTTCTAAGACACCTCTTCCACATGTTAGGTGGCCTCTGTTCCTTGGATCTCTCTACAGGGCTACTTGAGTGTACTCCCAACCTTGTAGCTGGATTCCCCCAGAGTGGATAACCCAAAAGAGAAAACCGGAAGCTGCAATGTCATCTACAACCTAGACTCAGAAATCACATTCCGTCGTTTTCCACAATATCCTACTGGTAACACAGGTCAACCTCTCCAATGTGCAGAAGAACCACACAAGGACATGTCAAGGTTGGGATGTGATTTATCCCCCAAGGTTTCGTGTGCTGGAGGCTTGATCCTCAATTGCATGGTATTAACAGGTAACAGAAGCTTAAAGAGGTAGGGCCTAATGTGAGGTCATTATACCATTGGGGGTGCTGCCCTCAGAGAGGATCCATGCTGGTCTCACAGATCTAGTTCTCTCAAAAGTGGATTGTTAAAAAGTGAGCCCATCCCAAAACACTCAGCCCCTTCTTCTCATGGCCAGTTCCCTTTCTGCTTCTCTGCCATGTTTTTACGTAGCCAGGGGGGGCCTTCCCAGAGGCCAACCAGATGAGACTCCCTGATCTTGGAGTTTCAGTCTCCAAAACAGTGAACTAAATAAATCTCTTTTTTCGTAAGTACCTATCTTTAAGTATTTTGTTACAGCAACAGAAAACAGATTAGTACAGACATGTATCCCAGGAAGTAGGTATCACTGGGTCCACCTTGGAAGAATGGATACCACGATTGAGTAATATCCATTTGTCTACAGTTTTTACAGTTCACAGTCTGAGAGGTTGGCTGAAGGTTGCATGACTTGTCATCTGCCAAGTAGAACTTGCAGCCAGGCTGACCAACTCCAGAGCCCCCACTTTTAACATGATACCACCTCCTTAATCTACTCAACCATCCTACTAATGTTAGATTTTTAAGTAAATTTCTGTTTTTTTCTTTTTTTGCGGTACCGGGGATTGAACCCAGGGGCGTTCTACCTCTGCGCTACACCCCCGGTCCTATTTTTTATCCTTTATTTTGAAACTGGGTCTCATGAAGTTGCGGAGGGCCTCACTAAGTAGAGAGAGAGAGAGCTGAGGCTGGATCCTCCAGTCTCCGGTCTCCGCCTCCTAAAGTACTGGGATTACAAGCGTGCGCCACCACACCTGGCTTAAATTTCTATTTTTTTTTTCACTACAAATAACCCTGTTGTGAACACGTTCTACATAAATCTCCATCTCCATCTCCTGTTATTGCCTCAGGACAATACCTAGAGATGCTAGGTCAAAAGATATGGACTATTTTCATATTATTGATACATAGCGCAAAAAATAATTTCCAGAAAGGAAACACCATTAACATCCTCAGTGAAAGATCATGCAGATGCCTGCCCCACTGCAACCTTAATACAACTGAATATTATCACTGTTTAAATTTCTATCAATTTCATAGGCTAAAAACACTTGTTTGTTTGTTTTTTTTTTTTTTTGCGGTACTAGGGATTGAACACAGGGGCGTTCTACCTCTGCGCTACGCCCCCGGCCCTATTTTTTTTATGCTTTGTTTTTGAAACCGAGTCTCACGAAGTTGCGGAGGGCCTCGCTAGGTAGAGAGAGAGAGAGAGAGACAGAGAGAGAGACAGAGAGAAAGAGGAGTGAGAGAGAGAGAGGAGAGAGGAGAGAAAGAGAGAGAGAGAGAGAGATCGATCAATCGATCGATCGTGCGCACGCGCATGCGCGCTGAGGTTGGCTGCGAACCCGGATCCTCCGATCTCCGCCTCCCAAAGTACAAGCATGCGCCACCACGCCCAGCTAAAAACACTTGTTTTTGATTTGCATTCTTGGAACATTTCTTCATTTGCTTATCATTATTATGTGTTTGCATAATTTGGGGCCTTCGTTTATAAGCAAGAAAAGCCAATTAATTTTTCTCTTTCTTATTGACACATAATATTTGTACATGTTTATAGGGTACAGTATGATGAGTTGGTATGTGTATCAGTGTATAATGATCAAATCAGCATTTCTGTCTCCTCAAATATTATTTGTATGTGTTGGGAACTTTTGTACTCTCTTCTAGTTCTTTCAAAACATATCATAGCTTTTCAGGGCCAGCCAGTCTCAGCTGTAGCTTCTCACCTCTGTTGTAACATAAAAGCAGCAATAGATAACAAGGAAAAAATGGGAATAGCTCTGTTCCAATAAAACTTTATTTATAAAATCAGGTGGCAGTCAGGATTTGACCCAGGACCATAGTTAGCTGAACTCTGCTTTAAAACAAACCACAACAACTAAACACATTACACTTCTGTTTACAGTTATTTCAATCCTGGATCCAAAATGGTGAGATATCGCCTGTGATTTTAAAAAATTAACGTTCAGTTGTCAATTTTTAGAACAGTGTTCACTTGATTTATCACCTTCCCTAAAACATAAACTGTATCAGCTACTTTTGGCTTGGAGAAAATATAATGACAATAACTGGTGAAGATGTGGAGAAGTAGGAACTCTACTACACTGTTGGTGGGATTGCAAATTAGTGCAACTGCTTTGGAAAACAGTGTGGAGGATCCTCAGAAGAATGGGAATAAACCTACTGTATGACCCAGCAATACCACTTCTAGGCATCTACCCCAAAGAACTAAAACCCAACTACCAGACTAATGCATGTGTATCTATGTTTATAGCTGCACAATTCACAATTGCCAAACTTTGGAACCAGCCAAGGTATCCATCAACAGATGAATGGATCACAAAACTATGGGATATGTACACAATGGAATTTTATGCAGCCACAAAGAAGAGCAAAATCACATCATTTGCAGAGAAATGGAGAAAACTAGAGAACATCATGCTAAGTGATATTAGTAAGTCACTAAGAGTAAAAAATTGGATGTTCCCCCTAATCTGTGGGAGCTAGATAGAATGGGACTTAGAAGGGACTTAGAAGGGAAGAAGAAGAAATCTTTAGATGGATAAAGAAGGTGACCTAACTGAGGGAGTTGGGAGGGGGTGGAGGGAAACACACTATAGCACATGATGTACACACACAAACCTATAAGACTCAATCACTATCCGGAGCATGAAAGGGAGGGAAGGGGGAGGGAATAGGGTGGGATTGGAGGGAGGGCTAAATGTGCAATGTGTGCATGTATGATGTTGATACCCTGACATATATCAAAATGTATTATTACAATGCACCAATAAATGAACATAAGAAAAATAATGAACATCAAAGTCAATTTCTCTAGTCATAAAGAAAAGTAATTGAGCTTATTCATTTAAGAATAATCAACATGCATTTTCTTTCTTTTGTTTTTTTTTGGGGGGGTGTGGTGCTGGAGATTAAATCCAGGGGCATTCTACTTCTGAGCTATACCCCCAGCCCTATTTTATTTTTTATTTGGAAACAGGGTCTCACTAAGTTGCTGAGAGCCTCCCTAAGTTGCTGAGGCTGGCTTCGAACCTGCAATCCTCTTGTCTCAGCCTTTCAAATACAGGGATTACAGATGTGCACCACCTCACCTGGCTCAACATGAATTTTCTTAGCACCTATTATGTACCAGGGACTGAGGCTGAATACACAGAATACACAGGCCCGTGCCTTAAAGAGTTTAAGCCTGGTGAAGAAACTTAGAATCTAGAAAATCATTCTATAGCAAGTGTCTCTCTCATGGATGATGGCTGGGTGACCGGGTGTTACAGAGAACCAGAGTCAGGTTTGAACCTCTACTGTCTCCAAATGGAATAGGCTGCCTCCTGGACAGGCCAGAGGATTCCAGCAACATACAGATAACCAATGCCCCAGGGAAGTTCCTAATTAGAGTAAGAGCTCAGACTAGATGATCTGTAAGATTCTGTAATCATCAGACATCTCTTGGGGGTGACCACAAGACTTATAACAATGTTCTCTGAGTGCCCTCCTCAGTATGCCAGATTGAGCCAGGAGTGATGGCACACACCTGTAATCCCAGTACTTGGGAGGCTGAGATAGGAGGATCACAGGTTCAAGGCTAGCTTCAGTAATTTAGGGAGGCCCTCGGCAACTTAGAGTGAGACCTTATTTCAAAATAAAAATAGGGCTGGGGGTGCCACTCAGAGGCATACTGCCTCTGAGTTCAAAGTTCAATCCCTAGTACCACACACACAAAATTATATATATATAATTTTTATATCATATATATATGATATATATATATATATCAGGTTGAGCCCCACCCCATGGTTAAATCTATACTATGATCTCAACCATGTGTCCAAGATTAATTGATCCAGGAGTCAACAACTGGCCCCAGAATGGCTTAGTAGGAAGTCACTGAAGATGACCATCATCAAGTGCTTCTCTCCTTCTATGCATATGCTATTCCTTGTATCAAGAGGTGAAGTCTATTTTGCCCGTGCTTGAATCTAGGCTGGGCTTTTTCTTGACCAAGAGAATGTGGAGGAAGTGATGCTATCTGAATTCTGAGGGTAGGTCAGAAGAAGCTTCATAGCTTTCATCTTAGTCTCTCAAAACGTGTGCCCTTGGAACCCAACTGATGTGCTGTGGGGAAACTCAGACAGCCCCATGGAGAGGCTGCCATGGAGAAGCACTAAAGTCTCCTCAGTGATGGTCCAGTTGGGCCCCCATCTGACCACCAGCGCCAACCTGCTAGTCATATGAACGTGTCATCTTGGAAGTGGATCCTTCCACCCAATTCAGCAGCCCCAGATGCTGCTGCACAGAGCACAGATGAGCTACCTTGCCCACATTCATAACCCATAAATTGTGAAATAAAATAAAATTGTCATTTCAGCCACTTAGTGTGGGGATCATTTGTTATTATTCAGTATTAGGTAATAGTAACTCAAAACCAATCAGTCCTTTTCACCAAAGAATTTGAAATTTTGGTTAGAGATAAACATATTCAAAATTTTAGGAGCTGAGTCTCATTAATAAACAACCATTGGTGTTCATTACAGTCACATGGAGAAACTGTGCAAGATAAAGATTCTAGGCCACCTCCCACCCAAATCTCTGATTCAGTAGGTTAGGGATGGAGCTCCCAAGTATTTTCAGCAAACATTTTAAATAAGCATCCCATATGATTCTGATATCATTGACTAAAAGTCTGATTTGTGTACTCAACATAAAAACCAACACACAGACTCCAAATAGCCAAAATAATCCTGAGCAAAAAGAGCAATGCTGGAAGTATCATAATACCCGATTTCCAAATATACTACAGAGCCATAGTAACAAAAATGGTATGGTACCAGCATAAAAACAGACATGTGGACCAATGTCACTGAAGAGAGGACATAGAGACAAAAAAACCAACTCAAAATGAGTCAAAGACCTAAGTGTAAGACCTGAAACTTTCAAACCACTAGACAAAAATGGGTGAAACACTTTGACACACAGGCACAGGCAATATCCTGAATATGAGCCCGGTAGCTCAGGAAATAAGAGCAAGAATCAACAAGTGGGGGGACTGCATAGAATTTAAAAGCTTCTGCACAGCAAAGGAAACAACAGAATGAAGAGACAGCCTACGTACAGAACGGGAGAAAATCTTTGCCAGCTACTCTTCTGACAGACTCCAGAATATATAAAGAACTTAAAAAACTTAATACCAAAAAACAAATAACCCAATCAATAAGTGGGTGAATAAATGGAACAGACATTCTCTAAAGAAGAAATACAAGCAGCCAATAATTATAGGAAAAATGTTCAAGCCAGGCGTGGTGGCACACACTTGTAATCCCAGTATTTGGGAGGCTGAGACAGGAGGATCACGGTTCGCGGCCAGCCTCAGCTACTTAATGAGGCTTTCCACAACTTAGTGAGACCCTGTTTCAAAAATAAAGAATAAAAAATAGGGCTAGGGATGTAGCGTGGAGGTAGAATGCCCCTGGGTTCAATCTCCAGTACCACAAAAAAAAAAAAGAAAAAGAAAAATGTTCGACATCTTTAGTCATCAGAGAAATGCAAATCAAAACTACGTTGAGATTCCATCTCACCCCAGTCAGAATGCCTTTCATGAAGAATACAAAAATAATAAATGCTGGCCAGGATGCCCATGTTGCAGGGTGGGGGTGGGGTATACACTATTGGTGGTAATGTAAATTAGAATAGCCATTAGGGAAATCAGTATGAAGATTCCTCAAAAAACTAAAAATAGAAGCTGAGCGTGGTGGCGCACACTTGTAATCTCAGTATTTGGGAGGCTGAGCCAGGAGGATTGTAGGTTGGAGGACAGCCTCAGCAAGTAGTGAGACTCTCATCAACCTAGTGAGACCCTGTTTCAAAATAAAAATAAAATAGGGCTGGTGGTGTAGCTCAGAGGTAGAATGCCCCTGATTCAATCCCCAGTACCTAAGAAAAAAGAAAGATAAAACTAAAAATAGAACTACCATATGATCCAGCTATATTACTGCTGGGTGTAAACCTGAAGGAATTAAATTCAGCATACTACGGAAATACCTGTATACCCATGTTTATAGCAGCATAAATTATAAGTCAAGTTATGGATTGAGCCTAGGTGTCTATTAACTGATGAATGGATAAAGAAAATGTAGTGTATGTATACAGTGGAGTATTATTCAGCCATAAAGAAGAACAAAATCATGTCATTTGCAGGAAAATGAATGGAACTGGAGAACACAATGTTAAGTGAAATAAGCCAGACTCAGAAAGATAAGTATCACATCCCCCCACACACACACACATAGGTGGAATGAAAGGGGGAAAAAAGACAACAGGAAAATAGAAGGGAGACTATTAGAGAAGAGAAAGGAATATAGGGAATGGGGGGATGGAAATGATCAAAGCATGTTATTTGCACGTTCAAATGTGCCACAACGAAACCTATTATTCTGTATAATTAAAATGCAGTGGTAGAAAAAGAAAGAACCAAGGAAAGCCAACACACCCACACACTCAGACTTTCCCAAACCAGCCTTAACATGAGCCCCTGATAATCCAGTCTTGGCTATTTGTAGTCTCAAATCTGGGTGGGCCTCAGGCTTGAGAAAAACCTGTGTCAATAAAAAAACTCAGCAAAGGAGATGGTACTATTCGCATCCTCATTAACCCGAAGTTGAATGCAAATCGATCTTGAATAAATCAAGTTAATCTTCCTAATTTTAGAGCCCTAAAATATCTAGGATTGCAGGATTAAAGATCTCTGTTTCAAAAACAATGTGAAATGTGTTATAATCATTGTTAGAATTTTTCCTTCAAAAGGCAAATCTCATCAGACACCTCAGAGATCCTTCTGGAATCTATCACAGACAACAGGATTCTCTCAGGAAGACAGGATGGCTGGGATTCTGCTGTTATCTGCAGACAGAATTTCAAGGGCTGGTCAGTGTGTATGATCTCTGGCAGAGGCCAGATCGCCTTAAGGAAAGATTTTCTTTGAGGAGTTCAGACAGAAAACCTGATTTATAGGCACTGGCCGCCCACCGTTCTGTTTCGGTTAGACATGAACAGGGTCAAGGTCTGTGTGTTCTTTCCTCTTTAAATGTTTATTTGGGAACAAGGGAAAAGAGTCTGAAAGTAAACTGGTGGACTATTCCCCTCTCCCCACAGCCGGCCCACAAAGGCCAGTGCTATTTCAGTGGCCGTCGACTGGATCGCCAAGTGATAAGCCTGAGTCTTCAAGGTAAGTCAACACTTGCAAACGTTGAAAGCAGCTGAAATGTACTGCAGCAGCCTCTCCCAGCTCTGCACTTAGGACACCCTCTCCTTGTTTTACCTCTATCTTCATACTGTCTCCTGAGCTAAGGTTGTCCACCCAGAGGTGGCTTATTCAGGAAGAAACCGATGCTCTGAAAGCGCTTTCTCCTCTTTCTTCAGTCTTCCTCTCCCCCTTCCCAGTTCCCATTCCCTCTGGACCCTTCCCCCACACCTCCCCAGTTGGGCGACTCATGTCTTCCATAGCACTCACAGGTGATCATTTTATTTATGATTACCTTCAGGTTCCACTTATGCAATTTCTTAGGGACCTCTTAGAAGTGATGCCCCAGGGTAACCATTAGTAGAAGCAGAGCATGTCCCCCTCTTGGTAGCAGGTGCACTTAGAGGCCCAGAGGAATCGCAGGACCTATCTTGGGTCCTTGAGAAGAATTCTGGTACTGAGGGAAGGAGAGGTAATTTCTGATGCAGGTGTAATTGATATGGCTGAATTGGGGAATAGAAATGGCCTTTCCCGTAACTTAGTATCTATTTATTCTTCTGTAAAAATTAATAAAACTAGCTAGGCAGCCAATAATTATAAGAAAAATGTTCAAGCTGGGCGTGGTGGCGCGCACTTGTAATCCCAGTACTTGGAAGGCTGAGACAGGAGGATCACAGGTTCGCAGCCATCCTCAGCTACTTAGTGAGCCCCTCAGCTACTTAGTGAGCCCCTCTGCAACATAGTGAGACCCTGTTTCAAAATAAAGAATAAAAAAATAGGGCTGGGGGTATAGCTCAGAGGTAGACTGTCCCTGGGTCCAATCTCCAGTACCACAAAAAATAACAATAATAATAATAAAACTATTTTTTAATCTGGAAAATAGAATCACCCCCAAAATTAAGTAAAAATGGGAACTGGAAACTTACCCTCATAAGCTCTTACTGGCCATTTCTGTGGTGCATTTGAGAGATGATACATCGTTCAAGGCACACCATAGGCCTTGACCGTGGCTCTTTGTGGAGGAAGAGGTGCTAGATCATTCCATCTGACCAAAGCCATTTTCCCAACTCACCTACCTTGCCACCTGAGATTGGAAGAAATCTGGACTGAAAAGCAGACAACCTGAATTGTATCCCAGGTTCTGCTGCTAACCATGAGGTCTTGACCATACCAGGAGAATGAGGAATGCAAACGTTGGAAATTCATTCACTCTAAAATATCTAGGCTTCTAAGACTGAAGTCCTTTGTTTAAAATACAAGTAAACTCCCTGAAAGGAGTGACATATTCTTGACTGTTACCCACTACCTCTTGACCCAACTCAGCAGCACGCACAACTTCTCACAAAAGATGAGTAATTTAAATAGAGGAATGAGGAAGGAAAGATCTAGAAGATGCGGTCTCTTAAGGGAAGATAGGAATCTGGCAGGAGACCAGGCTAGACCACAGGAAGCATAAGGTTCTGGAACCCCAGTTTGGAGGCACTAAAAGGAAAGAGGAAAGGACAAGACTCAAAAATCTAATTTTTTCCCATTTTATACTTTTTCCTGGCTGGGCCTTAAGCAAAACTGCAAGAAGTCTGTCCTGATAAGAGCTTTTTAGACCTTTATGGATGCCCAATAAATGGCACGATCCTCAGAAATTGTAATCCCTGATGCCTGTCAAAATAGCTGCTCCCTTTCCCATTCGAAAAATGATGGTCACTCATGTGGGGCCAGAAGTGGAGAGAGAGAAACATGAGAGAGAGAGAGAGAGAGAGAGAGATGGAAAAGAAGAAGGAGGAGGAGGAGGAGGAGAAGAAGGAGGGAGGAAGTGGAGGGAGGAGGAGGAGGAGGAAGGAGGAGAAGGAGGGAAGAGGGAGAAAGAGAAGGAGGAGGAGGGAGGAGGGAGGAGGAGAAGGGAAGAGGAGGAGGGAAGAGGAGGAGGGAGGAAGAGGAGGGAGGAGGGAGAAGGAGAAGGAGGAGGAGGGAGGAGGCAGGAGGAGAAGGGAGGAGGAGCAGGAGAAAAAGAAGGAAGAAGGAGGAGGAGGGGGAGAAAGGAAGAAAAAGAAAACTACCAGGGTCCTTTTCCAGCATCCCCTCTGCGCTCAGCATTGTACTGGATACATTATATGAATTTTCTTGTTGGCTATTTATGACAAATTTGCAAAAGTATTAATCATTCCCATTCTACAGATGGGGGATATCAAGACTCAGAAAAGGTTCATTTACCCAACATCACCCAGCCAGTGATGGATTTAAATCCACATCTGGGTGACACCAAAACCCATACTCTTTCCATTATAGCCACCAAAAATGAGTTTTAGCAAATGAGGCTTAGCTTTCCACTCAGTGATAAGCAAAGTAATAACAATTAACATTTGCTAACTACTGTGCCATCCTTTATCAGGTTATTTACTCCTCACTCCGGCCCTGTAAAACAGCTAGAATTGTCCTCAGTTCACTGCTGAGGAACCTGAGGCTAAGTCGCTTGTCCAGGGATGCACGGTAGAGAGCAAAGATTTAAGCCAGACGACCTGACACCAAACACCAGAATCTTAACCGCTGCACATAGCAACTTATTTTAGTTCAATCTCCCATAAATAAAAACTTGTTATTGCCCAGTGCATTAAGAGGGATGAAGATAGAGGGGATTTTAACTGTGATCCAGGCTGTCGACAGACCCAGAAATCACTCTGTGACAGCAGCTTGAGGTTACTGAGGGGTGAATGGCCTCAGAGGGGCAGGCCTACCTCCAAATGGCTTTTTCTTTCTAGCAGTTTCCCCCTCTGCCCCAAAATGCAGTCAAGGACCATGCATTGCACTTGGTCAATCATTGCATCAGAACTTTCTCCGAGTCCCTGATGTTCTTACATGGGCCTATTTCTGACTGCCACAGGACCCTATCCTGTAGGAACAACACCCTGACCCTCCACTCAGAGCCTGGAAAATGTTTCTGGCATCTTTGCAGAGATGAGAAGCTGGAGTGTGGAGAGGCAGAGAGGAGAGGTAAGGAGGGGGAAAGAACCAATGTTTATGAATATAAAATGCAGAGGGAGGCTGAGCCCATGAAGGAACCTATTTCCAAAATTGAAACCAAAACATATTTCACAAACTCTCTTGGCCTTGTGAGGGATTAGCTGCTAAAGGACAAGACTGTGGGTACCTCTCTGTTTACAAGCTTGCCCTCTGGCCTGCGTGACTTTCCGTGTCCTGGATGAGGGCTGATTATCCGGTTACCTGGACTGCGTAAACCCAAACAATTCCCAGAGTCTCTAGGACAAGACTTCAGGAACAAGGGACAAGAAAATGCGGACACATTTTCCTAGAGCACTTGAGTATATGTGTATGAACCAGGGTGTCCCCGGCACAAACAACTAGCCTGTATGCTTCAAAAATGTTAGTGCTGAGAAAGACAAAGGCTGAGGAACTATTCCAGACTAAAGGAGACGAAAGAGACATGGCCAGCAAATGTCATGCATGATGATCCTCCATTGCACGTTGAGCTGGGGAGGGGGGAGGGGGAGTTGCCGTAAAGGATATGATTGGAACAATTGGCAGAATTTGAATATGGAGTGTATATTAGATAAGTGTTAGACCAAAGTTAGATCTGCCCTTGGTCATTGTTCTGAGAGACTGAATGTACAAATGGACAATGGACGGACCATATATAAAAATGGAACTTGGACCCACAACCTGTAACGGCCTACCAGGAAAGGAACCCCTCATCTGCAGCAACCAGCCCAGATCAACCTGGTATAATTCAAATTTATAGGAAGCCACATTGCCATCTCTAGGGACAATCCAGGAAATAAAACAGTAACTTCTATAACAACCAACCCCAAATGGCCACGACTTGATTAATAACTGATCACTTACCTAATCTGTATCCCTGCTTTCAACTTGGGACCAACTAGAGAAAGCCAAATAGGCCCCCTTCACCAATCACTGGATGCCCAGTTTCTAAGCTGCCCCACGCAACAGCGTCTGGCGAGGGCACACCTGAGCCGTCCCCTTCTCCCACTAGGCAGCTTCCCCACTCCCCCTCTCCCCCACTCCCCCGCCTGCCCTCTGGGTCTCTGTGAAGATGCAGGAGATGGTGCCTGACTCCCTCAAGACAGAAAGCCCAGAATACACAGCCCTTGCTTTTCTCATCTGGTTGTCTTCATTTATTTCCATAGCACCATGATTATGTGAGAGAATGTTTTTGTTTATTGAAGACACATGCTGAGGTGTTTAGGTCTAAAAGATCTGCCCTGCGCCCTCAAATTATTGCAAAAATATATATACGTATAGCCGGGCGTGGTAGCGCACACTTGTAATCCCAGTACTTTGGGAGGCGGAGACCAGAGGATCCGGGTTCGCGGCCAGCCTCAGCTTGTGCGCGCGCACGTGCACGCAAACGTTCTCTCTCTCTCTCTCTCTCTCTCTCTCTCTCTCCCTCCTTGTCTCTCTCTCTCCCTGTCTCTCTCTCTACTTAGTGAGGCCCTCCGCAACTTCGTGAGACCCGGTTTCAAAATAAAGTATAAAAACAATAG
>PVJS01054097.1:0-13078 GCA_004027185.1 Glis glis
CTTCAAATACCCCCATTTTGATAAGGACATAGGTTCAATTGGATTAGGGGTCCACCCTACTCTGATGTATCTCCACTGTAACTATATCTCCATCAACCTCATTTCCAAATGAATCCATATTATGAAGCACTGGGGATTAGAAATTTAATATATGAATTTGGTATGCAATTCAACACATAAAGTGAGGTCCCAGAAGGTAAAGTGGATCATTCCATAGAGAGAAAATGACTTGGTCCAGGTCATATATGTGTTCAGTAACTAGCAGAATGGGATTTGAACCTGGGTCCATATAATAGCACAGAATCTTCCAAATGCTCTTCCTATCATATATTCTTAGTAATTGGTATGCCCCTCATCTCCCATATTTTAGGACATAAAACAACAGAATCTTCAGAGAAGTTCTTCTGATTTCAGGACTGATAAGGCTGAGTCAGTATGCTCAGGGTGGCTACATCATATTCTCTTGAGACCTTTAAGAACAGGATAGCTTTCTGCCAGAGCTTCATAGGATGGGATGATGTCTACAGATGGGGATATGGACAAGATGATCTCCAGGGAGTCCTTTTGGGTTGGAGTGAGGAAGAAAAGTTAGGAAGAAAGGAAATAGAGACAGAAGAGTTCTATAAAACTGGCACCATCAGTAGAATATAATAGCTCACACTCATATAACACTTACCACATACCAGACACCATCCTAAGCACTTTATGCACATTTACTCATTTAATCATCAACAAAAATCTATGAGGTAGATTCTCATCTTCATCATTGGCTTATTATAAGGAAATGGAGGCATAGAAAAATTAAGTAACTGGTCTAAAATTTTGCACCTAACAAATGTTAAGGCTGGGATTTGAACCCAAGCATTTTGTCTGCTGCCAATCCTGAGAAATTTGCCCTTCTCTCATTGAACAACCCAATCAAACACACTGTCATACTATGACATGTTACCCAGTGCAACTCATGTTAAAATGCATTAAAGTGTTTCCTTTAATATTCACAACAGACACATGAGGTAGCCATGTGATCAGTACCATGTGATAGCAAAGGAAACCAAGGCTCAGAGGTCAGATGAAACATTTGTTACAGAGTCACAGCACAGCAGAGCTAGAATTCCAACCCAAGTCTGGATTATCCCAATACTAAGCAATGCTATATCTCATTACATCAAGGTTTCCTGGCTGGTTAATAAACCAGCTCCTGTCAAGGTGGCAAGTCTGATATATATGTATACGTACATACATACATAAGTACATAGTTGTATATTTATTGTTTGCAGTACTGAGGATTGAACTCAGTGGCACCCTACCTCTGAGCTACACTCCCAGCCCCCATTTTATTTTTTAATTTTGAAACAGGATCTTGCTAGGTTACTGTGTGCTGCTGGCCTTGAACCTGCAATCCTTCTATTTCAGCCTCCCAAGTACTGGGAGTACAGGTATGGGTCACTGAACCTGGCTAAGATGTATATGTATTTTAACAAGTGTTCTTGAAATCACAAATATTTCCCCCAAACTGCATAGAGTCCCAATTTTTCAGAAAAAAATAGTGCTCCCCTAGGCACTTCTACCACCCCCTTATTTTTATTCAACATCTACAATTGCACCTGAGGCTACTACTGGCCCCCCTGGATCATTCCGGTGCCCCCCTACCTGCCTGGGATGGTTGGTATTACCAACTTTAGGAATTTATGCCTCAGAGTAAAGGTTTTCTTCCTTAGAAATTTCAGCTCTTTGGGCTGTCAGAAGGCTTAATGGCACACAACTTTTACAGGTAGATACTAAGAACCCTCTAAATTCAAGTATGTATTTGTGTGTGGGATGGGGGATTTCTATATACATTGACATTAGTTCAAAAGATATTATCAATTAATTAAGTGAATATGAAAATTATATGCAAATGCAACATTCAATAGCTTTCTCTTAGGAGAATAATGACAGGAAGCGAATGAAGTGAATGCTTATAGCACATCAAGGACAGTGGTTTTTTGTTTTGTTTTGTTTTTTTGTCACATTAATGATTGACCGGAAGGCTGTGAGAATCAAGGATGGCCAATGTTATGGTTTGAAAGTAAAATGTCCCTTGGACCTCATGCTTTGGAGGCAGCCAACCTGGGAAGTGGGTCCCTGGAGGTGTGGTCTTTGAAGGCAGGGTATGGCTGGAGGTAGGTCCTTGGGGGTGTGGCCTTGGAGACTATATATGCCTCTTACCACCTCCTCTTGTTCTCTTTGCCTCCTGCCATCAAGTTCTAAGGACCTATAGCCCCAGTTCCTCCTTGGCAGCTGGCATAAATACACTATATATATGGACTAAAATCTTCACAAGTGACAGCTATAAACTGTTGTATGTGGAAATGGAGACTGGTTTGCCATCTTCTAAAGCCCAATGTTTCCTTTCATGGTCACCTGTTCCATGGGTCACTCACCGATTTAGTCCCACACTAAAGGGTCCATGAGTTAGGGGAAAGACCTTCTATATGGGTCAGAAGAGCTAGGTTCTAGTTAAGTTCCTGCTTCAGACTAGTTTATGTGTGTTCTTGGGCAAGTTACTTCACTTTTCTGAGTATCACTCCCTCCCATCTGTAAAAGGAGAGACTGGGTGTAATTATCTTGGAGTTGCTTTCCATTATGGTGGCTCAATTATTAAAATACTTCCACATTCTTAGTCTTTGAATTATTAATCACTTGGGTCAAAGAGGCATCATCTCCTAAAGGTCTGTTTGAATAACAGTAGTAGGAAACAACTACTGGAGAGCATTTGTAAGTGAACAATGTAGAGTAGCCTGTTTTGGCCTGACCTCATACTTATGAGTACAACACATATCATACCTTGTGGAATAATTTCTAACTTCTTCATCCAGGTCCCTATCTCCCATGGAAGCATATCCCTAATAAACCTAGCAAATCCAATGTGCATATTGTTCTTCAATTTACTAGATCTTTCAATGCCTTTCTGAGTAACTCAGGTCCAGGGCATGAGAATCTCCTTTAAGAACTTCTGGGAGGAAGGCATTGAGCAGTAATATTTGGACAGATGGTTAAAGGGAGGAATTTTAATGTCAGCTTTGTAGACATGGTTTTGTTCTAGAACGACTCTGGCATCTGGCAACCCATCCATGCACACATCTGCCCGTCCATCTGCTCATACAAATAAACCATTTGTTGAGCAGCTATTATGTACCACATACGTTTTAGGGGATAGGGATTCAGAAATGCCAATGAATGAAGGTATCTTGGTATAGTGAAAAACCACTGAACTAGGAACAAGAGGACCTAAACTCAAGGTATGGCACAATAATTTACTATCTGTGCAACATTGGACAATTTTCCAGACTAAGCCTCAGGTTTATCAGCTACAAAATAAGCTAAAGAGGACTTAATATAGACAATCAATAAAGAAGATCATTTCTGGCTCTATTACCAATATAAATAGAGAGACAGTGGAGTAGAATGATTAAGGATATGATCTCTGGAGTGAGCTTGTTGGGTCCAAATTTTCAATTTATCACTCACTAGCTACATAGCCAGAGTCAAATTGTTTAACCTCTGTATGCATGTTTCTCTTTATATATTAATATAACTAATAATTAATTAATTGATAATAGCACCTACCCAAAAGTGTTATGATACTCAGACTAATGAGTTTATATACATAAAGTACTTGTAATGGTACCTGGCACTTAATAAGTATCCTGTTATCTATTATTAAGAGCATGACAGTGCTTTTGGCTACCTGAACCTGAATCACTAACCCTATATAGGATGGGGGGAAACAGATAAAACTGCTGAGATTTAGCAAATAGATAGGGGAGCTCAATACAATTTATCAAATGGTTATTGCTGTGCCTGAAATCTTCACCTCAAAGAGATCCCTCCTTCTTTCCTAAAGGACATCAACAATATACCAACTGAATTTAGGTAATTACCTAAATCACACTGCCAGTCAGGGTCAAAGCCAGTTTTGGAACATCTTTTTTGGCAACAGCTGAGCCTCAGTCTTTAGTGCAGCTCCAGGGAAGCTGGATCTAAAATTCAAAAAACCTTTGATTTTCCTCAAAACTGAAAATGGGTTTTTTTTTTGTACTGAGGATTTAACCCAGGAGCATTCTATCTCCAAGCTATACCCCTTACCTTTTTTCTTCTAAACAGGGTCTCACCAAGTTGCTGAGGGTCTTGCTAAGTTGCCAAGGCTGGCCTTGAGCCTGTGATCCTCCTGTCTTAGCCTCCCAAGTACTGGGATAACAGTTATTAAGAGTCTCTGCCTTAGCTCCTCCTATGTGCCCAAGCAAATGCAACTCTTCAGACTTAACAGAGAGAAGGAAATTACACTCATCAGGGGCCTACTGTATGCTTCACACTTTGTATTCATTAACTAAATTAATCTTCACAACAACTTAGCAATGTATTACTCCTATTTTTATAGCTGAAGAAACTGAGGCTCAAAAAAAGTTAAATAACTTGCCCAAGTTACATAACTCATAAATAGCAGAGCTACAGGGTGAACATAGATCTGTCTGGACACTAAATCCCTTTTCTTTTAGGATATTCCACACTACTTCTCATAAACTACTTAGGGGCTGCTTTCTGTGATAGACCACCAATAAAGAGATGCCCAGTTTTCATTAAGCATCATAGCAAAGTAGGAGTTACTATCCAGGTTAAGAGTATAGTGTCATATTATCATAATAGGCCTCATGAGAGAAAAGTCCTAAGACCCAATTTTGTCTGAAGGCCAGGTATAAGAAAAGCACACAAAAAAAAACCCAGCACCTCAGAGAGATTCTGCCTATCTCTACCCCAAGAAGGCCACTGTTACAGGGTCCACTGATGTTTTTCAATAGTGTATAGGGGGGAGTGTTTGAGAATGGGGAACATTTCTCATGGCCACAAGAACAACTGGGCACTACTAGAATTTAGTGGAAGGAGGCCAGAGATGTAAAACATCCTGAGATGCACAGGAACAACCCCCCAAAAAAACCTGCCTCACCCAACATTCTCCATTTAGAAAGTAGTAGTTAATGACTATAAGACATGAATCTTACAAGTAGAGATTTTGAAGACTGAAAAGACATTGGATTTCCCCAAGTTTGACCTTCTGTAATAATGCTACAAATCATCCAAGAGTGCTCCTGGCTGGTACACCAAATTAATGCAGAAATGTTTGGGTGGCCAGGAAGATAATGAGGAAAAGGTAGAATAGAGACTGTTGTAAGAATAAGTCAAAGGCTCAATGGAGAAAACACCATGGAGAAATTGACAGTTCACCTGGATGCTAAAATTACCAAGAATGATAAAAATAAAGATAGGAAACATGGATTACATTTGTAGCCATCAACCTGTGTTACTGTATAACACAGAAAGCTAGTTCCCTTCTTTGATGGCCCAGCTGCCCAAAGGGTAAGTAAGCCCACATTCTCTTCTCCCCACCCCAGACTAGTGAAAGGATTTATGAGCTAGAAGATGTGTACAAGTAAACCTAAGTGCAGTGCACAGAACAGCAAAACAGAATAGAGTATGCAGAAATAATTCCATGTATTTAAAGTGCAGTGATTTAGGGCAAAGTTACCAAGAACACACAAAGGAGAAGAAACAGTCTCATCAATAAATGGTATTTGGTAAACTGTATCCACATGCAGAAGAATAGAATTAGACCCTTATCTTATATCAGATACGAAAATAAATTCAAAATGTATTAAAGACTTCCACATAAGACCTGAAATTTCAAAACTCCAAGTAGAAAACAAAGGAGGAAAGTGCTATGACATTGAGACATTATTCTTTGCAAAGAGCCAACAAAAGCAAAAATAGACAAATGGGACTACATCAAACTAAAAATCTTTGCATAGCAAAGGAAGCAATCAACAGAGTGAAGAGATGACTTATGGTATGGAAGAAAATATTTTCAAACCATACATCTGAGAAGGCGTTAATATCCAAAATATATATGGAATTAATTTATATATAAATTAGTAGCAAGAAAATCAATAATTCAATCTAATAAATGAGCAAAATACATGAATAAACATTTCTGAAAAGAAAACATACTAATGACCAACAGTTATATAAAAATGTTCAACATCACTAACCAGGGGAATGCACATTAAAACCACAGAGAGATATCATCTAACACCTGTTTGAATGGCTAACAAAAAGATGAAAGATAACAAGTGTTGGTGAGGATGTAAATTAGGATAACCATCATGGGAAACAGTATAGAAGTTGCTCAAAATATTAAAAATAGAACTACCATGTGATCCAGCAATCCTACCTCTGGGTACCTGTCTGAAGGAATTAAAATTGATATGTGGAAGACATATCTGCATTCCATGTTCATCGCAGCATATTCACAGTAGCCAAGATATGGAATCAACCTAAGTATCCATCAAGGGATGAATGGATAAAGAAAATATAGTATATTGACATAATAAAATACTATCCAGCCTTTAAAAGAATAAAATCCTGTCATTTGAGACAACATGAATGAACCTGGAGGACATTGTGTTAAGTAAAATAAATCAGGTACAGAAAGACAAATGCCACATGATCTCACTTATATGTGGAATCTAAAATATAAAATGGTTATTAGCGGTTGGGAGCTGGGACAGAGAGAGGATGTTAATCAAAAGATACAAAATTTCATTTAGGAGGAAAAGTTCAAGAGGTCTATTATACACCATGGTGACTACAATTAATAACAGTGCATTATATTCTTGTTAATTGCTGAAAGTAGAGTTGAAGAGTTCTCACTAAAAAATATAAACATGTGTAGTAATACAGTAATATTAATTAGCTCAATTTAGCCATTCCACAATGTATATGTATTTCAACCCTCATGTTGTACACAATAAATATATAAAATTTTTATTTGATAATTTGAAAAATGAAAAAGAAGAAAAGAACCTAACTGCTGTGGAAATGAGGGCATATTGATGTTCCTGGGGAAGAAAGGGCCAGTACCTCTTGTTATTCAAAGCCTATGGTAATGTCCTGAGTCCTAGTAACATCCACCCAGACTGAGCTCGTTAGTTTGAGGAGAATATCCCACAGAGTACCTCATCCAAACCCTCCACATTGCAAATTCCAATCTGAAACCACCAGAGTGACCTCCCTATACTTTCAAATTAGATGAGAGTGCTTCAATTTTCTCTAATGGATGTTCTGTCCTTTTTCCTGTGGATAATTAGCTGGTAGCAGGAAACTGGAGAGTAAAGGACAATGTTTTTCATTAACCAGAAAGCTATTTTGTGAAAGTTGAAGCTGCAGAAATTATTCCTCTCCCATCAATATTCCAGAAAAATGTTCTCTGCCCATGTCTACTTCCATTCTTGACTTCTCTTTGGATTATGAAATTGCATCATTTCTATTCTTCTTCAAAGTTAAAACTTTCAACTCAATGCTTTGCACACAGTAGGCTCTCAACAAATGTTAACTAAAGGATTGATTCATGCTACTCAAAACTGGACCATTATGTAAATGTGTCATCATAGAGCTACATGAGAACAGAGTCCAAGAATTTGGCTTCATGTAGCAAGATACACAAATTAACTTGACATGACATGGATATTGATATACTTTTTTATCTGAAAACATTGTGGATTAGGTGATGTCTTCTTACTGTGGAAGAGAGTTCTCACCTCCTGCTGCTATGGGAAAAAACACTCTCAAAGAAACCATCTCTCAGATCCCAATACTTGCTCAAAGACTAAACTAAAATTCTGCTCATAACAGGAATCTTTTGATTTGGCAAAACACTTCTAGCTCAGGGTGTCTCTCACTTTATGTGCAGTGAAGAAGGGAGAATGCCTTTTTCCACCAGCCAATGCTGCTCTCTGTGTAATCCCCGAAGCAATGAATAGCTATGGAAAATTAGAGCTGACTGGGAGTTTGGGGGAATTTAGTGGCAAAGCTTGCCTTCTCTTTGAAAGTGTAAATGAAAATAGTTTCCCTTTCCTAGTAGGCTGTCAAGCCAACTGCTGCCAATCTGAGACTTTGAGCTGGCACTGGGCAGTTTGTACCTTGTATCATTGCCTTCTGTAGCCATTCTCTACTGTGCAGTCCCTGGAGTAGGCTGTGAGGCTTTTGAGTTGGCCATTCTACCTGTTGAGCAGGTTACTTGCTGAGAAGAGACCTTGGCCAGACACTTGTGCCTAAACTTGCCCAATTATTTCATATTTTTCACTGCCCACTGCTGTCCAGAAGCAAGACTTGTCTGCTAATCAACAGAGAAAAATTAAAGGAGTTGGGATTATTTGACTGGAGAAAAGAAAGGGGGAAGTTGAGGATACATTTTACCAAATTGAAAGTCATTTTATATATTAAAACTATTCTCTATGAGAATAGAAAAATAAACTGAACTAGGACTACGACTTCAAATATTTGTTATATTTTATTGATTGATTGATTGATTGTGGTACCAGATATTGAAACCAGAGATACTCTACCTCTGAGCTATCCCTGCAGCCCTTTTTATTCTGGGTCTCACTAAATTACTGCAGGTTGGCCTAGAACCTGACTGTGCAATCCTCCTGTCTCAGCTTCTCAAGTACTGGGATTACAGGCACGTGCTGCCATGCCTGGTTTAAATTATATTTAAAGAATTATCTTGGAAATTGAATTGAATGATGTACAAGAGAGAAGCATTTTCCTGGAGCTCTTTGGGAAAAAGAGACGGGGAAGGTAGAGACATATACTTTGAAATGTGCCCTGGCCAGTTTCTGATGCTTTCACAACCCTTTGCTTTTTTGGCAGTACTAGAGATTGAACCCAGAGGTACTCTACCACTGAGCTACATATCCAGCTCTTTTTAATTTTTTGTTTTAAGATAGGGCCTTCCTATGTTGCCCAGGCTGGCCTTGAACTTGCAGTCCTCCTGCCACAGCCTCCCTAGTAGTTGGAATTACAGGTGTGTGTCACTGGGCCCTGCACTGTGTTTTTAAATTTGGTGCTAGGGATGAAATCTAGGACTTCACTCATGCTAGGCACTCTACCACTGAGCTATACCTCACCCCACCCCCCTTAGGATGGCATTTCCCATAGACTCAGTGGAGAAACAAAAAATCTTAAATAGGCATCTCAGCCACTCTTTAATTTCAGGTCCATGGACTTTCCCAGGGAAATGGAAATCTATCCCAGGTAAAAGAACTCGAGAAGAAAGTTCTAAGTTCTCATTCATCTTTCACAGCATTGATGTCAAGAAATCTTACTTTATATTTATTCTGAATCCTTTATATTAAAAAATAACCCATTTTTTCTTGTTTCAACATCTGAGGACAAAGGACAATTAGTCATGCATTTGAAGACCATTTTTCAATAGCTCATAGTCTCCTCCTCTACAAGTTTAAAAATCTCAGCTTTTTCAGTCTGTCTCTGAAGGTCTTTCCAATGCCCTGTGCAGCTCTACTCAGGATTCCCTTTACTCCCTCTTTATTTTTCCTTTAATTGTGGAATCTAGAACTAGATAAAGTCCTCTGGTAAGTATGAAGTACAATAGAAAGCTTCATTTTCCAGTGATCGATTTTGCATAATCAGGTTTTTTTCAACATTTGTGACAATAGATAATCTCCTGTTATTGGTCACTGAGGTTGATCTCCATTATTTTTGCTAAGTAAGTGAGGATAAGTTTACTTGATGGAATATTATGCAGCCAATGAAAAGGATCATGATTATCAAGAGTGTAGTGTATAGCAACAGAGGGTGAAAAGGTTCATGTGCAGCATATAGTGGGTAAGTGAAAAAATACAAATAACAAAATTATGTGCACTCTTGTCTATGGCTGCATGGTACTTTATATATCACTTTATTACAATACTTAGCATTTTATATCCCTATCATTTGTTTCCTGTCTGTCTACCCCTCAAATCCAATGAACTTGGAGGACCTAGGCAACACTTGAGTCAACTCTGTTGCACCAGCACTGGGTGCAGGTCCTGCAAGGATAGGTACTCTGATGTGTTTGTTAAGTAGATGGATAAATTTGGGTCATATAAAAATACCTAAGCATGTAAATAGAGACATGGACATAATAGAAGGAAATGAAAATGGTTATTCCTAGATGGGCTTTATTCTTCTCAAAAGTTCACCTTTTGTTCTTATACGGAAAAAAAAGAAGGGGATAAAAATCAGGTTTAAGGTATACTCTTGGCCTTCAGTGTCCTATTTTCTACCCATCCATCTCGTTTCACTGTTACTGGACTGTTTTGGTATCTTATCAGGTCCTTGGATTTTCCTTTAATAGGAATACTTGGAAATTCCTAGCTCATTTCCAGAGGCACTGCTTACCAACATCCTTTTCCCCCAACCTGGTCTTCCTTTCTCTCAAACCACACCTGGATGTGAGCACAATAAACATGTTCCAGGGATATCCCCTTATCCTACTTTCAACAGTACAAATTACTATTTGAGAGCCAAAGAAACAAAAGCTTAAAGAGACCCACAGTGACACAGATAATAAAGGGCAAGTTAGGACAAAACTCAAGTTCTGACTTCAAATTTCATGAATCATACCATCCATTGCTGTGCTGTATGACCTCAGATCTTATGATTCCAAGATTCTCTATGCCCTCAAGCTTGTCCCTACTTGCTCCATCAGTTGATAGATGAAAAAGCAAACTAAATTGGAAATAAAAAGTATGGTGCCCTAACTGAGGGAGTTGGGAGGGGGTGGAGGGAAACACACTATAGCACATGATGTACATACACAAACTTATAAGACTCAATCACTATCCGGAGCATGAAAGGGAGGAAAGGGGGAGGGAATAGGGTGGGATTGGAGGGAGGGCTAAATGTGCAAAGTGTGCATGTATGATGTTCATACCCTGACATATATCAAAATGTATAATTATAATTTACAATGCACCAACAAATGAACATAAAAAAAGTATGAGAAGGGCAGCACTGACGATCTTAGCCTCAGTTTGCATGGAGGACTGAGGTTAAATACCCAGGTTCTGGAGTTTGACTTGGATTCAAATCCTGGCTCGATCCTTCCTTCCTTCCTTCCTCCCCCCCTCTCGTTGAACCCAGGGGCATTCTACCTCTGAGCTACACCCTCAGCCCTTTTTACTTTTTTATTTTTGAAACAGGGTCTTACTAAATTGCTGAGTGTCTCACTAAGTTGCTGTGGCTGTCCTTGAACCTGTGATCCTCCTCCCAGCCTTCCAGGTACTGGGATTACAGGTGTGAGCTACTGTGTCCAGTTTGTTCTTTCTTTTTTTTTTTTGCGGTACCGGGGATTGAACACAGGGGCGTTCTACCTCCGCGCTACGCCCCCGGCCCTATTTTTTTATGCTTTATTTTTGAAACCGGGTCTCACGAAGTTGCAGAGGGCCTCACTAGGGAGAGAGAGAGAGGGACAGGGAGAGAGAGAGAGAGAGAGAGAGAGAGGGAGAGGGAGAGAGAGAGGAGAGAGGAGAGATAAATCACGCACGCCCGCGCATGCGCGATGAGGTTGGCCGCGAACTCGGATCCTCCGGTCTCCGCCTCCCAAAGTACTGGGATTACAAGCATGCGCCACCACGCCCGGCCAGTTTGTTCTTTCTTAGCTATGTTTCACTGGACACATTTTTTCTGATCATCAAGTTCCTCATATGTAAAAATATCTTCATAGTATTAGGGTGACAGATTAATGCAGTGATATACATACACACATGCACAAACACACCACATACACACACACAGTGTTTCACACAGTTCCTGGCCAATAGGAAGTCACTAAAATGTTGGCCATTATTATTAGATGAGGAAACTAAGATTCTGAGAAGGGAAGGACCAGTATACAGCACTCAGGGAAGCATGAGGAGAGCAGGGCATACATTCCCATCCCTTTCCCCCAGTCGAGGATTCTAGAGTTTCTCACCATGAAGCTGTCATTTTGGGTTTTGACAAAAAAGCTAAAGGCCTGGTATAGGAATTCTGATGATCAGCATGCCATCAGATCAGAATGCTCATTTTGTCTGTCATGACCACCCTCTGCTATTAACATCTGAAATTCAGCACCTTACTCAAGGCTGGCAGTTAGAAGGCACACTCAGTAAGCATTTACTGAATGAATGGACCCTGGGGAGAGAGACAAATAAGACTACAGTTTTGCCTTCCAGAAATTCTGTCTTACAAGACATCAAATCTCAAGTAAGCAGCTGGGCATGGTGGCACATGCCTATAATTCCAGTACTTGGGAAGCTGGGATAGGAGGATCACAAGTTTGTGGCTGGCCTCAGAAAATTAGCAAAACCATATTTAAAAATTTAAAAAAATAGAAAATAGGGCTGGGGATATAGTTTGGAGGTAGAATGCCCCTGGGTTCAATCCCCCATACCACAAAAAAAGAAAACAGAAAGAAAAAAAGAAATCCCAAGTAAGTGAGTGCCAACAGTGTGGTATATAATGTCCTAGAAGGCTAAAAAGAGCTCTGGAAATACTGTGGAGGAAGAAAAAGGCTCTTCCTACTCATTTGTTACTAATCCTAGCATCCTCTGGAAGTAAAGAAAAGAGGATGACAAAATTCTTTCAAAGAAAATAAAGTCCTAGAGGTGAAATGACAACCAGAGCTCAAATCTTGACTTCAAATCCAACATGTTTTCAGCTATACTTTCAGCATTTCTAGATAGGAACTGGCTTTCTTTTCTCTCAAAAGAGGGCAAGCAGGGAGTTACCTATATTGGCTCATCCAAAGAGACTAACGTTAGCTTTTTTATTAAGAACTCTTCAGCTAAGAAATTGGGAGACATTGAATGATCCAAAATAGATTTTTAAATCTCCTAGACACATCAAAGGCTAGAAGGTGGGCTGTACAAGACAGCTGTGATGTGAGCTGGAGGCAAGGGGAAATCCTTCATGCCTTTGATCGGGCCAAGCTCTAATAATGACTAAGAATGTCAAAATGAATTTCAGCTCTGCCAATTGAATGGACTGCTAAAATCAAGACTATATAAGGCAGTCTGAGCTCCCAGGGTATTGAGAATGGTAAACTACCATCCATTCTGAGTTTATAGTCAGGGATGTCAAGGAATTTGCTAACTATACCTTGTGAAATATATGTGCCCCTCAACCTGCTCTGGGAAGGAAACACAAAAAATGATTATTG
>PVJS01054098.1:0-13078 GCA_004027185.1 Glis glis
GGTCCTGAAAAAAAAAAAAAAAAAAAACAAATTATATGAGACAGGCATGGTTGCGCATGCTTGTAATCCCAGTACTTGGGAGGCTGAGACAGGAGGATCCGGGTTCATGGCCAGCCTCGGCTACTTAGTGAGACCCTGTTTCAAAATAAAGAATAAAAAATAGGGCTGGGGGTGTAGCTCGAAGGTAGAATGTCCCTGGGTTCCATTCCCATTACCACAAAAAAATTTTAAAAATTGTATGAACTTCATTATGTAACATAGGATTTACTTTTTTTCCATGAAAATCTAGGTTGAAGAAATGTTAAGCAATTTTGGGGACTGTGTTCAGTACAAAGAAATAGTAAAAAGTTCCCTTGAAGAGTTAATTTCTGGCGCTCAAGAAGTCCAGGAGCAAGCAGAGAAGATCTTGGACACTGACAATCTGTTTGAAGCTCAGCAGCTGCTGCTTCATCACCAGGTAGAAATGCCCTGGGGCTCCAGCATGTCTATGTCAAGTTGATTAGTCACTGATAGACCAGAGAGATAAAGGATATTTGCATTTTTACAGTATCTATGATAACACCAGAGTTGGGACTTGGATTTTTAGGCAGAAAATGATTAAGAAAAATCATGTCAAATGAATGGTTTTGCCAGATTCTTTCTGGAATATTGCCCCAATATTGTCAAATTTGTACACAATCAAAACACTAAAGCCACGTTATCTACCTTGCTTACCATTAAAAAGCAAAATATTTATTCGTAATGTGCCCGTTATCACTGTCTCCACTCTGACCTTGAGTTTAACCCTGCGCGGGTCCACGCTGAATGAGTTTCCTCTGTTAAGTGTGGGTGCTCAGCTGCCCAGAGAGCAAAATGTATATCCATGTGTTGAACATCTGCTTCTAGCAACAGACAAAGATGATCTCGGCCAAGAAGAGAGACCTGCAAGAGCAGATGGCGCAGGCGCAGCAGGCGGCAGGCCCGGGGCGGGAGGAGCTGCGGAAGCTGGAGAGCACGCTGGCTGGCGTGGAGCAGGGCCGGGAGCGGCAGGAGCGCCGCATCCAGGTAGGGGCGCCCCCTGGCGGTTCAGTAGAGGCCTACACCGGGCCCACTTCCGGTCGGCGGGCTCCCATCTGCAGGAGCAAAAGTTAGCTGCTGCCCCTGATCCTCTGGCATGGTGTTAACTACTGGACACGAATTCCCTCTTGTAACCGTCAGATCCGCCTTAGGGGGTGCTGAAGTCAGCATATTTTGTGGGTGTGGATGCCTGAGAAGAAACAGTTTGAGGACGTGCCCCATGTCACACAGCACTGACCGGTGATAAAGCCAGGGTTCAACCCACACGTGTCTGCATCCAGAAATTTGAGCATATCATTTCACGGTTCCAGGGAGCCCAGCCCTGCACCTTGAAGCCCCTTCCTGCCTCATAGTGATGCTGATACATTATCCTTACAAGTTCTAGAGTCCTTGCCTCCTGCTTCAATTCTTTCTTTCTCCCCACCTCTATTTTCCCCTTTCTTTTTAAAAGAGATTGAAAGGTACGTTTTTATCTTTATCAGTCATTTACATTTAGACGCATAGGACTTTACCACCGATGGAGAACTCAGGAATGATCTAGTGTGCGTTTTCTCGCTATGCAGATGAAGACACTGAGACCCAGCAAGGGAATTCTTAGAGAAGGCACTAGCACCGTCTTTGTTCGGTGTGACTCTGTGAATTTTGAACTGAGAGTTTGCTGGAAGTTGATAGTTTGGCAAATGTTTGAAATCGTGGCAATATTCTGGAATATATTTTGGTAATTTGTAACCTGATATGCTTATTTTCTCAAATTTAGGTCACATTAAGGAAATGGGAGCGGTTTGAGACAAACAAAGAGACTGTGGTCAGATACCTTTTTCAAACAGGTTCCAGCCATGAACGCTTCCTGAGTTTTAGTAGCTTGGAAAGTTTATCTTCAGAATTGGAACAGACAAAGGTATATTAATAAGACCGTATGGTTCCTTGGTGCTCATTTTTTAGATAAAGAATACTGTTTCTCTTCCGTTATTGCTATTAAGTATTGGTACTCATTTAATCAATATTAGCCAGGCGAGGTGGCACACGCTTGTAATCCCAGTACTTGAGAGGCTGAGACCGGAGGATCCGGGTTCGCGGCCAGCCTCAGCTACTTAGTGAGGCCTCCGCAACTTTGTGAGACCCTGTTTCAAAATTAAGAATAAAAAAATAGGGCTGGGGGTATAGCTCGGAGGTAGAATGCCCCTGAGTTCCATCCCTAGTACTGCAAAAAAATAATCAATATTACCATTTATTGATGATACACTTTTTCAACACACTGGGAAACAAAATCATAAGTACAACTTAAACATAAAGATTTTCATTAAAGAGGGAAATGTTAGTTTCCTAACAGATGCACAGATTTTTAAAAATCTAGAGGCAATGGTATTTGTATCTGAACTGTGAAGGGCAGTAAAACTTAGACAAGCAGAGTTTGGAGCAGGGAACAGACAGATGTCTGGGAGAGGAAATGGCATGAGATATGAAAGTGTTGGACACGGGGATTCTGTGGTGTAAAGAAGAATAAAGGGACGTGAATTTATAAAGAAAAGCTGGGCAACACCGCAAGGTGTCTCTGGAGACCTAAAAAGTTACACTCTAGGCACCATGGAGCTGGAGCCATTGGAGATTTTTAAGAAAGAGATCCATATAGCCAGAGCTGTGCTTCAGGGAGATGGATTTCTCAGCAGATGTAGAACGTGGATGGAACAGCTGAAAGACTGTGGCACTGGGATTCCATTAGAAATTTATTGCATGTGGACATATGGGAGTTAAGTTGGGGCTACATAAAGGTGGTGGGGGTGGCCGTCGACATGTGGGGACAGGTGCAAAAGATATGATGGCGTGAGTGAAGGAAAACAATATGAAATGCAAGGTTTTGAGCCTGAGCAGGACAATGGGAAGGAGATGGGGCACTTGGAGGAGTCACTGGTAGGGGGAGCAATGCCCGCTGGGTTTTGGACATCGTGTTTTAACGTTCCAGTTGGGCATCAAAGAGAGTATTGAGTAGTGTATTTGGTCTGCTCAACACTGTAAGCTCTAATACCTTGGGCCCTCTGAGCAGGCCAGTAAACTTGCATGGAGCCTTTAAAGGAGTTGTTCAAGCCCTCGGCTTGCTTTTGTGCCCATTTGGGGTTTATAGGAAGACTAAGTTAGTATAGAAAGGGGTCAGGCAATGTATAACAAAGAAGAGCCTTGTATCCATACTTTCCTACCCTTTGGCAAGGGTGTGCTTCTGTTTTCTTACTAGGAAAAAGGTTCTCTGTCTCATAGTGCTAGTTTTTTGTTATTTTTCCTATTAATTTACTGAAGAGTATGAAGTATTATAAGACCATGACTTTTCAATTCTATATGGTTTTCATAGGCCATTTAACTAGAGCATTATTTTAAGTTTAAAGTTTAATTATTTTCAATATTAAAATATAGCAGATGTCTGCTAAAAATACAAATTGTTTTCATATGCGTTTCCACTGAGGTTCCATCCAGGGTGTCTGACACCTGTGACTCCATTTGTACCAATCCCTTTGAATCAGTTTAAATGTCTGTAGATGAGCGAGGTGCAGTGGCGCACGCCTGTAATCCCAGTATTTGTAATCCCAGTACCTGGGAGGCTGAGACAGGAGATCGCAGATTTGAGGCCAGCCTCAGCAATGTAATGAGACTCTGTTTCAAAATTTAAAAATAAAAAGGCTGGGGGTGTAACTCAGAGGTAGAATGCCCCTGAGTTCAATCTCCAGATCTCCAGTACCAAAATATACATAAAATATATATATTATTAATATATATATTAGTCTTATTATCAAAATTCTCCTTAGCCCATGTTCTTCCACACTTTGGGACTGATTTAATGACATGAAGTCACATTTATTGAATCTATATCCTGGTCTAATCACTTGATGTTGACCATCCTCTCTAATACCTGAAACATTCCTAAGAAACAGGTATCATCATCATTTTTTTTTTTTTGTATAAGCAAGGACACACAAGGCACAAAGTTGGTGATAATTTATTCAAGATCTCTGGATCACTAAACGGTAAAGTTGGGATTAAATCCAAAAGATCTCAATCCAGAGCCCACAATGTAAGCCATTACATGACATTTCATTCAAACCCTGAGTGCTTTTGCACACTGCGCACAGCCCACGTCGTGTAGGATAATGTTCTCCTCTACGTCTTTGGTGAGGGAATGACAATTGATAGTTACAGGGCTCAAGGTCACTCAGTAGTGAAGGACAAGGCCAGATCTGTCTGACGCGAATCAGTTCTTTTCTGGTGCATCCTGATACCACCCGTAGGGCTACTTAGGACTTAGTGACAAGGCCTTACAATGTTATTCTGTTTTTGTTGAATTTTGGTTTTATCAGTATCGTTCTGCTCTTTGGATTTCTCTGCTTCATCTTTCCCCGTGCATAGCTCACACGAAACACTCTTAGAACATATATAAGCATTTCAGGCATGACTGTCTCCATGTTTTTTCCCCTGGGTTCTGTGAAACTCTAGTGGGGGGATCTGTCTTACACCTCTAATTCTTTTCACGGGAATCTGAGCATTTATGCTGAGATTTCCTGTCTTCACAACTGACTCTACAATGACTTCAAGTTCACAGTAAGAGTGGAGGCTTTTAAGTACAGAGTTTCATGCTATGATATTAGCAAATATCATATTTTAGGATACTATAAATGCATCATAAGGAAGCTATACTCACTCAGTTTTGTTCTCTCGAATTACAGACCACTACTCTGAAGTAACACTGATATTTCTATGAAGACTTTAAGTCTTTCAAACAGTAAGCTGTATTAGTATTGCGTGGTAACTCTCTCTTATACGGCATTATATAATAATTCCAGGAGATGCTCTGAGTGAAAAGTTGTCTTTTTACAAATATTTATATTGGATTTCTACAGTATTTGGGAGATAGAAGTTGATCAAAATCTCAACCTCCTGTGAGATTTTCTTATAAGAGCAGAAATGAGATGCTAATTTTCTTCATTCAAGATTATCACTAGGTTTACCTTTTCTAGTTTAGTATTCAACTTTATTTACCTGACAAAATTCAGATAATATCTAAAGTTTGCCAGTGCCTCATGCATCTTAAATTAACTTTTGAATTAAAATAGCTCAGAACGGTTGAAAATCAGTGGATAGACTGAATAAACCATTTTTCCTCAGTTTTATATGAAAGGACATAAAAAATGATAATTGGTACCTGCCAGAGAGTGAAGCACTTACAAATGAATTTGCTAACGGAATGCTGAGTACCCTCCCGCGAGAAGCACATGACACACAAGCGTCTGCAGTGATTCACCACAGCAGAGCAGCTAGTGATGACCCGACCTGGGATTCTAGCCCCGGTTTCACTGGTTTCAAACTTACCTTCTTTCTGTCAGGTTGTATGAGCCTAGGGGAAAAATAAGATTTAATAGCATTCACATCAGCTTTTATCTCTTTTCAGGGAACTAGTAGATAAAATGTTTCTGCATAGGAAAACTCACTGGTACTCTGTATTGATTAAGATATTCCTCAGTTAACTGGGCACGGTGGTGCACGCCTGTTATCCCTGTGCTTGGGAGGCTGAGACAGGAGGATCCACAGGTTCAAGGCTAGCCTCAGGAACTCAGCAAGATCCTCAGCAACTTAGTGAGACTGTTTCAAAATGAAAAATCAAAAGGGCTGGGGATGTAGCTCAGAAGTAGAATGCCCCTAGGTTCGATCCCCAGTATCAAAAATAAAATAAAATAATAAAATAAAAAAAATAAAATAAAATAAAATAATAAAATAAAATAAAGTAATAAAATAAAATAAAATATATTCTTCAATTAAATTAAGTAAACATCTCTATGATTGAAGAACAAATCACTACTAACCATTTTGTGAACTGGCCTGTAGTAAATTTACATATTTGTGGAAAAGTTCATTATTATAATGTTGCTTGGCATTCTAAACAGTGACCCCAAACCAGGAAACAATGGAGAAACCATTTCTGTGAGAGTTGCTGGGTAACTGTGAAGATAGAGCTGGTTGTACGTATAAAATGGAAAAATAAAATGTTAGCAAAGTGTCTAAATCTGCCGTATCCAAGTAAGTCAGTTTATTGTTATGAACAACATAAATCCATTCCTGTGTGACTCCGTCTATCCATCTGCCGGCCTATCGTGGGGGAGACTATAGAGTATCTGCAATTTCCTCGAGGGCAGAGTTAAAGGGTATAAAATGTTCACCTAACAATTATATTTTTTTTCCTAGGAGTTTTCTAAGCGGACAGAGGGTATCGCAGTCCAGGCTGAGAACCTCGTGAAGGAAGCGTCAGAGATACCACTGGGGCCCAAGAATAAGCAACTGCTCCAGCAGCAGGCCAAGTCAATCCAAGAGCAGGTCAAAAAACTAGAAGACACGCTCGAAGAAGAGTATGTGCTTCACACGTCCTAAACTTTCTTCTCTGAGATAAAGCTTAATGCCGTCTTTCCTGTGTCTTGTACTCAAAACAGTCTTTTCAAATCTCAAAGTGTCTGTGTATCTCAGCATGTCTTGAGGAAGCAACTCACAATTCACAAGAATCCTCCACACAGGAGCCGGTGTCTAACAGAGCAAAAATAGGGAAGGGACCTGGCGTTTGCATCTAAAACTAACGATGGCCACACCAAAGCCATATCAATCCGATCCTGTGGCCTTGGTACACTGTAGAGGGAATTTCCAAAATTAACCAATATTTTTTTAACAATTTAATATATTATTCTGCGGTCACCAGTTAAGGGGAAGAGGAGATATGTTGGTAGTGTTGATTCTAGACCTAAACACACATCACATAGTCCAAGTGTCTCTGGCTCAAAGTTGTCAAGCTTACTGACAGTGCCTCTGGATTCAGATTGTCATGGATTGACATGTTCTTTCAGAAATTAAGTTTAAAAATCTATTTTAGTTTTGAACATTTAAAGTGTGTGCTCATCAGAAAAGAAATAAATTGCAATTTGACCTACTGATACCCTATTATAGGTACAGTATGTAAACAAAGTTTGCAGGGTATAAACCTATGAGGATATGACCAGCATTCCTCAAAATAATACAGCTAAGCATTTCTATGTAGTGTCAAACTAATGACACGTAACCTAGTATTCTTAAGAAACAGGACCGCGTGTCTGAGATAGATTTTAGAATGTAAAAATTGTTTTTAATACTATTAACACCTTGAAATTAAAACATTACATTGTCTAAACTTTATTATTTATTTATTTTTATTTATTTATTTATTTAATTTTGGTACTGGTGATTGAACCCAGGTGCATTCTACCTCCAAGCTACACCCTCAACCCTATTTTATTTTTATTTTTTGAAACAGGGTCTCACTAGGTTGATGAAAGTCTTACTACTTGTAAGTTCAAGGCTGTCCTTGAACTTCCTGTCTCAGCCTCCCAAGTACTGGGATTACAGGCGTGCACCATCAAGCCCAGCTTGTCTCAATTTTAAAGTTTGATAAATATATAAATATTATATATATTTTGTGGTACCAGGGATTGAACCCAGGGGCATTCTACCTCTGAGCTACATCCCCAGCCCTATTTTTTTATTCTTTATTTTTGAAACGGGGTCTCACCAAGTTGCGGAGGGTCTCACCAAGTAGCTGAGGCTGGCCGCAAACCTGCTATCTTCCTGTCTCAGCCTCCCATGTGCTGGGATTACAAGCGTGCACCGCCACACCTGGCTTGATAAATATTTTATTGAAAGCAAATTGTGACTTGAAATTTTGAGTACTTTAGTTAGGTTATGGAAGTAATAAAATTTAGAATTTATTAGAAAGGAAGCTACTTCTATTAAGAGTATCCATTTGAATCTTTATTTCATTTAAAGACTTGCAATTCAGCATACCTTGAATTTCCTGCACTGCTCATTCATCAGGCACACCCAGGGTATATATCTGAGGTGGCAATACTTCTCGCTTCGACAATCAATGATGCCATTAAGCTTTTCTTGATGTCTTCAAGTGCCTTTTGGTAAACAGGGACATTACTTGCTTTTTATTTTTTTTTTTAGCCCAAGGACTTAGCAGTTTAATGATATACTGTTAGTCTTTTAGTCTTTTTCTAAACTGAAAGCCATATTCACTTGGTTATATATGCATAGCTAATACAAAGTGAGGATCTATAGCTGAAATTTGATTTACTAGACACGTTGTGGATAAAGCCCACATTGTCTAAAAGCAGTTAGGGTGCTCACGAGCAAGAGTTTATGAAGGATGTTTAGAATCAGGACCACAGAACATCTATGAAAAGCTGAAATAATGATAGATTATACATCAAAGGCTTAGCTGGAACTATGGAAGCAGTTCTCACCTGGCAGCGTGAGACTCAGAACACAAGCTCTATCTTGATGCACAAAGATGCACGTTACGAAGATATCTCAGTACAGAGCATCACAGTAGCATCTTTCCTTTACAAGCAAGATGACTAAGTCCATGGAAACAGGGCTATTAAAAAGTGGTGCACACTGGGATGTATTCTAGCATCGTTTATTAAAATAAGTCCTGGCAACTGCTAGCCACGTGCATAATTTAAATAGATCATACCTGATTCGAACCCCTTTGGACAGAGCAATATTTCATTGGAAGCACAGTTGTGTTCATAACGTAGCATCTATGTTGCCTTGTTAAATGCTCATTTTGCAGAAGAGATAGGAAGACTGGAGGCCTGAAAAACGACTCAGATTAAATGTACATTTTTATCTGCTCAAATGCTTCCGACAAATGTTTTCACTATCTTTTCACCTGGTGATTTAAAGACAAATGTGCTGTTGTTCTCTATTAAAATACTGCATTTTCTTTTACTTAATTTGGTTAATTTTAGTATTAAAACCATGGAAATGGTGAAAAACAAGTGGGATCATTTTGGCAGTAATTTTGAGAACCTGTCTGTCTGGATAACTGAGAAAGAAAAAGAACTCAATGCTCTGGAAACGTCGACATCTGCCATGGATATGCAAATCAGCCAAATTAAGGTGACCTGCTCAGACGTTACATTTCTAATCTCTGTCTGGCTTTTAAGATCTCCTTTCTTATATATATATTTTTTTCACCCAAAGCTAGTTGGTCCCAGGACAAATATTTCATTGCTATGTGATCATTAAAATTAAATTCACACAAAATAACAAGCTAAGAGAGGTCTTGCTACTGAGTAATTCTTTATAGATGGAATTATGTATTAATATTGTCTGAATTATGCATTCAAAGTCAATACTGTGTGCAATATCATTAAAATATTTTTATGGTTACATTATTCTTTTCCTTTATTTTGGACTTACCACCTGGAGTGCATTGCTGATTCATTTATACCACATCAAATGTATTCTTCATCATCTACAACTTGACTTTCTAAGAACCATTCCAGGTTCTATCAGTAGTAGTGGTGTTTACCCTCACCAACCACAAGGGGGCGCACAACACATTGCTTTCTGCAGGTAGAGCAATCTGTCCTGGTGCCTCAAAGGTTTTCCTTTAGAACCTAGGGCATGGACGGAGATGCTCTGAGATGATCGCTCTCCAAGCTCCTAAATAACCGTGTGGATAGATTGTCATCATCCCCTTCACTCAGACAGTTAAAAGTGAACTGGAAAAATTGAGCTGGCAGCATTCATCTCTTTCTTTTATACTACTTCACACCACTTATTTTAAAAACCCAGACACTTCTTTTTCTATCCCCCTTTTTTTTTGGTTCAGAATGGGAAAACCCATTGTCATTTCATTCTATTAAGTACAGTGAGATGAATACCAAGGTGAGGACACATTTTTACACTGTGACTCAGAACAAGCTATTGCCACGTGCAGGGTGGGCGGGTGCGACGTTGCTTAGCTAAGATGGCGCTCTCTGCGCATCATCCTTGCTCATCACCCAGCTTTTGCAATCAACGCCGCATGGAGGGGGGTGTGCACAGCCCACTGTGTCTTCTGTGGAGTCCTAGGGAAAATACATGCCAAGTCCTTAATGAATATTCATGAAGTACTTTGAATCTTTAAAAGCATTTCTAAAAGTCGCCGGTTAGTCATTTTTACTAAATTAAAAGAGAGTGAATAGCACATTTAAGCAGTTTCATCTCAAATTTTTTTTTCCTTTCAATAACTAACAAATCTTTTTTTAAAGTTATTTATCCTTTCTACAATTTACTTATTGTGATTTTAAGATTTATTTCAGAACTTCTGAAATATATCAATCAATAAATGTCATTATTATTCCCAAGGAAAATTGTGATTACATGTTTTACTTTTAAGCCTATAAATAATCAGTTGTGGATTTCCTTACCAGCAGAATAGAAATACATTTTAACATGTCCAAAATGGAATTTTGAAAATGATCTAAACTATATTAAATAATATTCATACCAGGAAAATGATATTTGCCAGAAATAAGCAAAGATAGAGTGTAATACACTATACTATGAAATTTTGTCTAATAGGTTTATGTTCCATTTCCAAACAGAAGGCTATATTATAAGAAATATTAAATATATGGTAAAATTTGTCATATTTTCTCACCGTAAGACAATCTTAGGATTCAAATTAATGAAACATTTTCATGGCTATGAAGATAAATACTCTCTGCCAATTTTTGTTCATGATTACCTGCTATTCCAAATGACTTTCTAAAAGGAAATGGATATTGTTAGAAAATAAGAACATATGCTGGGCCCATCTTCCATCTTCTTCTCGTGGATGGAATCTTTACTTACCATGACCCAACAATATGGTTGTCTAGCTGATATTTATGACTTTGTTGATGACATGCATTAATCTGAAAACTAAGAACTTTGTTCTTAACTAAGATCCTTTCACTGGTGGGTTGCAAGCACCTAGAACAATTATAGTAGAAACTCAATATATAGTTGTTGAATTTCTGAGTAGTTTTTTAAAAGTATACTTTTAAACGTAGCAAGAAGGAGAAAGGCTAGACTAGATTCATGCTCAAACAACAAATATTTATCAGATTTATCATTGTAGTCACATATAAGCATAAAAATAAACAAGTGCTGCCTACTTGACACTTAATTGGATGTAAATTAGCACTGATTGTCTCATCTACACTAAAGTCACAAATTTATTTTTTTCCCCCAGGGTAACGGTATTTTCTGCTTAAATTACTTCAGACTAAAATTGACTTGAGTGTTTGGCACTATTTTGATTAAGTGATCTGACACTTTTTCTGAGAGAAATAATTTTCATTTTCTTACTCATAAATAGGTCCTATGTTTATGAGAGATACTTATGCCTATACACACACACAGAGATTCAACACACACACACACACACACACACACACACACACACACACACCCTTAGCAGCCATCAGTACTTTCCATGCATTGGAGTATATATAAAATGTCCTTTCTGCTTCAAGTTAAAATGACAATATGTAGGCATTTTCCTGTAGAGTACGTAGCTTAAGCAAGTGGTGGGGTCTCAGGTTAGCAGCAGGAGCATCCATGGAACTCCGTCAGAAGTCAGAAGCCTTGGGCTCCACCTTAAGACTTTGTATGTCTGATCTCTGAGGATGGGGACCAAGTATCTCAATGCATTCTGTTTTTGGAAACCACTGGCATAAAAATAGATGTATTTGACAAGACTAGTTTTAGGTGGGAGTGCAATCAGAAAACCTTCAAGTTTAATATAATATGAAATGCTCAACTACGCTTAAAAATTGACTGAATGTCAGTATTAGCATTCCTATGAGTTCCTTCCTAGAACACGTGGTTCCCCCAGATGAGTTGATTTAAACGCTTGATGGATAGGGTAAGCAGAGAATCCTCTGTGCCTTCACAGAGGCTGGAAGAGTTCCAGGGATATCTTCTTGCTTATTGCGCTGCAAGTAGGAACGACTGTTTCTCTTTATTCTCTGTCCAGCGAGTACAACCACCATGGGTTTGTATTTTGCAGACCCTGTCCGCATGTCCACCCCCAACCCCGAAATGAGGTCAGGAAATTGTGGTGTTCATAGCTCCAACCATCCAAGTATGTTTAGACGTCAGTTAAGGAAACGTTCCTGGTTTTCTTTGTAGATAATTCCATCATTTCAGGAAGACAAGCCTGCTCAGTCTCCATTGTCATATTCTTGTTTTAAATTTTAGATCACAATTCAGGAAATAGAAAGTAAGATCAGCAGCATTTCTGAATTAGAAGAAGAAGCTCAGTCTTTTGCTCAATTTATTACCACTGGAGAGTCTGCCAGAATCAAAGCCAAGTTGACACAAATACGAAGATACTGGGAAGAACTCCGAGAGCATGCGCAGAGTCTGAAAGGGACAATCCTGGGGCACTTGTCTCAGCAGCAAAAGTTTGAAGAAAATCTTAGAAAGGTAGGAATGGGCCCATGCACGTAAAGGTACATATTTCACATTGCGTTTATAGAGGAATGCAATAAATAACCCACAATTAGTGTAATAAAGAAGAGACAATTTGCCAACCATCTACCAAGTGGTCAGTAAGAACTAAATTCATAATTACTTATATGGTACCTTTCTGGGGTATCAGATAATGTCATTATACACTGTGTTCAGAGAGCCATTGAAGCTTATTTTCCTTTGAAATAATAGGACACATTGGTTTTAGATTTTTAATATGCTTGATTGGTGCCTGTTAATTATGCATCATTGTGAAGTTCAGAGTGATAAGAACATACATGCACACAGCCCTTGGATTTTAGATCTTTTAAAAGTGCATTTTATCATCATATTTAGTTATCCTTAGAAGGTAGATAGATAGCCGAGCATGGTGGCACACGCTTGTAATCCCAGTACTTTGGGAGGCGGAGACCGGAGGATCCGGGTTCACGGCCAGCTTCAGCTCGCTCTCTCTCTCTCTCTCTCTCTCTTCCTCTCTCTCTCTCTCTTCCTCTCTCTCTCTCTCTCTCTCTCTCTACTTAGTGAGGCTTCCGCAACTTCGTGAGACCCGGTTTCAAAATAAAGTATAAAAAATAGGGCCGGGGGTGTAGCGCGGAGGTAGAACGCCCCTGGGTTCAATCCCCGGTCCGCAAAAAAAAAAAAAAGAAGGTAGATAGATAGGCTGCTTTCT
>PVJS01054099.1:0-13077 GCA_004027185.1 Glis glis
CGCAAAAAAAAAAAAATGTACAAAAGAGATTTTGTTTCAGCTCAAGGTCGAGGAAAAAGAGACTATAAAAAAAAGGTGTGTGTGTATGTGTATGTGTGTGTGTGTGTGTGTGTGTGTGTGTGTGTTGAAAGGGGGCTTTTCATTGAGACAGCACCATAAAAATCCATTGGGTGTGCGTTGGGTTAATAAAGACCTAGAGTAAAATTCAAAGCATTAGTCACGCTAGTGATATGTTGCTTGATTTTGTGCCCATATCATAGTCACCATTTATTCATGTGCATTTTCCATTCTGGAGGGAACAAGGGCAAACAGGATTCAGCTCCATTACATGCCAAAAATAAGTGAACATCTAACCTTCGATTTTACATGTCCAGCAGGCTCCTAAGTATATAGGTGGTCAGACCTGGGAAAAGGAAGCAGGGTCTTTCCATTGATCCCCTTCCCCTTTCCTCTCTCTTCTTCACCAGGATCCTGGGGGTTACTCAAATGATGATGCTTTTGCAAAGCTAAAACATATGACCTTGACCTTACTTAGTATCCAAAGGACCACCTCCAAATTCCCTATTAAATTTGTGAATCTGAAAGAGTGGCCATCTGAATATCTCAATTTATCCAATTCCCTTGGAGCAAGCCATAGGGAGTAGAAGCATGTTCATATACCCCAAGGACTCCTGACATTGGCCTGGAGACTAAGGTAAGAGGTGTGTAGCCAGCTCCTTATCATTTGCTTCATCCAATGTTTCTACTCATAAAGGTAACAGAGCTCAAGGTGGGATGGATCTAGACTTCAGAATTCCAAACCGGGAGAAAAAAAATCCCCATGTGATGTAGCAGAAACACTACCAGGTCTACTCTCAGAGCTAGGTATCCAGGTATCCTCTGCTGCTCATAAACTAGGCAGTAACACTCAGGTTCCTCATCAGTCAGAGCTGACATCAGAAGGACACATAAAAACCCTCTGCTCCTAACCAGAGGCAGAAACTCTAGGGTTCCTTACTGGATTTCTTTACGAGACTGTATAATGACAAAAATCCAAATTGTGTTTCACTGTAGATATCGCTCCTTATCCAATTTTGCTATCTGTAATTTTAGGCTGTTCCCCTACTCTACTTCAGCTTCCCCAAGGAGGAAAATGTGCAGCGCCCCTTAAGACACATGAAAGGTTAAGTGGGGGTTAAACTTGGATGAGCCTCTACTCTGGCCACCACATATGTATGCAAAGTTTCAGTTTCTAAATTTCAGTGATGGGATCTAAGAAGGCTGATCCCCTCGCACCACATGCTTCAGCAGTTTTTTGACATTTGTGACTACTTTTGTTTTCCAGCAGTTTACATGAGAGCCATAAATTGCAAAAATCAACTTTTCACATGCAGCCAAGTCTATATTATTCACAAGAAGATGAAGTGGAATAATTACATAGATAATCCCAGACAAGGTAGAATATCCCAAACACTTATCATATATACTTAGAGAAGTGAAGAGGGAAAAGGCAGAGTCCTCTTCCAAATCATGTTTAGGTGAATATTAAAATTGATTTTTGAGGCCCTCTGCAACTTAGTGAGACCCTGTTTCAAAATAAAGAATAAAAATTAGGGCTGGAGGTGTAGTTTGGAGGTAGAATACCCCTGGGTTCAAACCCCAGTACCACAAAAAATAAAACTGATTTTTATTTTATGAATTTATGAACCCATAAAGTAGCCATTGCCATGGATTATTCGCAAAGTGGCCAATTTGTATAGTAATAAATTAAAGTGACTGGTTTTAGCCCATAGGGAAATGATGGGAGGGAGTTGGGTCATGCACATTTATAGAATTTATCATGATGTTACTAACTCTTGGGGATTAGAAGAGAGGCTTATGGAGACCTTGCCCTAGCCTGAAATTCATGCTGACGTCAGCTCAGCATCACAGAAACACCTGGAAAAGTACCTCCATGTTTATCTAGTGAGGAAGATGCTCTGGAAGGTCCACTGTGGGAAGATACCCTCCAGTGGAGGACTGTTTGGGTCCCACAGCCTCTAGTTCCAGAGTGCTCCTCCTGGTTCAGTGCACACAGGGAGCTTTGTTTATTGATGCGGAGGCTCTTGGTGCTGTCATGGCAACCGAAAGGAAGATAAAGCCCGCCAGGATGGGCTGGCCCGTGTGACTCAAAGATCTGTTTACCCACACTCCTGTACACACTTGCATGCTTCATCACACACACATTGGCACGAGTACACACGCTCACACCGGCACACGGAAGCATATGTAGACAGACTTTGCCAAGAACGCAAATGGCCACATGGTCCTAGTCCTATTAATTTTCAGAGTCCATATTTTCAGAGGGCTTTGCTACCCACAAGGGAATCTTGCCAACTGTCTTGTAAGATCTTTGCTTGAAGAAAGAGGAATTTGGGCAAAGTGGACTCTTCAACTTAAAATGTTCTGAAATTAATGCAGAAATAGGGGAAGTCAGATCAGCAATTGTGTGTTGGCAGGTTGAGTTTCTATGCCATTGGAAAGTGGGCTGGGGGGCAAGGGGTAAGACTTCAGTGTTCTTATGTTTTCAGTGTTCAGTCTTCTTACAAGCTCAGGGAACCTTTTCTCCCATTTTTCAGAGGAGCAAACACAGCCCCAGAGAAGGTAAATACCTCACTGAAGGTCACACAGTTCGGCAGTATTACAGTTATTTATGCCTTATCCTTTGACTTGTTCCAGAAAGGATTTAAGGAGACTTAGGTTGGCAATAAATAAAGGCCAAAACAGAACGTCGCCTTCTAAATCCCATTCAGTGTTGATTCACTAGAGTCAACAGGGCAAGTGTCCAGCTGGTGAGGGATGCAAACACTCAGGCTCTACATCTTACTGTGTCCCTCTTCCTCTGGGAGGGTTCCTCCTATGAGCAGAACTCCTTGCCAAAGTGCGTAATGCAAATGAAGGGCATTACATGGAGTGCTGTCTCCTGCCCTATCCTCCACCCAACGTCCACAGCAATGAAAGAAAGGCCACGAATCTTATAGACCAGGATATCAGGCAGGGAGGGCATGACAGATCACCTGTCCAAGTCCAGCCTTTTATATAAGGGAAACTAAGGCACAGAGAGAGTTCAAAAGGCTGGCAAGTCCAATGTCTACAGTGGTGGCTGACCTGCAGCATCACTTAGATTTCTGAACTCCAAAGCTAGTGCTGTTCCGCATCTTCATGACCTATCAGCTATGAGCATTTGAAGAGGTGGATTCTTTTAGGAATTTAGGAAACGCATGGTCTTTTTTTCTTTCTCTTCTAATATTAAGATCTCATTGATTTTTCTGAGTCAATACAGAGAAATAAGGCCTGGCAATTAACATAAAAGGGATAATGAAGGAGCTGGAATAGGTGTCCTTTTTTTTTTAACATTGTAGTTGTAATCCACAGTGTGAACGAACAATGATGAAAAGTTCTGAAACTGGCAGGGCATGGTGGCATACACCTGTAATCCCAGTTCTTGGGAGGCTGAGACAGGAGGATCACAGGTTCAAGGCAAGCCTCAGCAACTTAGCAAGGCCTTCTTTCAAAATGAAACAATAAAATAGTTCTGGATGTGTAGCTCAGAGGTAGAATGCCCCTGAATTCAACCCCCAGTACCACCACCCCCCAAAAAATGTTCTGAAACTGAACAGACCCTAGTTTGGATCATAGATCCACCATGCTGTGATCTGGGGTAAGTTCTTAACCTGAGTCTCACTTTGTAAAATCAGAATAAATACCATTCCTATCTCAAAGAGATATAGGAGGAAAGTACAACAAATGGTATCTAGCACATCGGAGGTTCTCCAAGAGGCTATTATAAGTATTACTGATGTTACTGAGACTCTACAGATAACCCATTATCAAGGGGGCCTTCTTCTGTATTTATTTATTTCCCCTCCAAAGTATAATTTATGAGTGCTTACTACACTGTAGGCATTCCTTTAGAATATGGGGATACAGCAGCACATAGAAAAGCAAAATCCTTGGCTCCACACAGCATATATTACCACGTGGGACAAGGATGATGAACAAGAAAATGATTACAACATACAGTATATTCTCTATTGGCAAATGCTCAGGGAACAATAAAGCACAGACAAAGTATAGTAAGTATGGAGAGGGACCGAAATTGTGGGTTGGGTAGCCAGGGAGGTCCTCAATGAGATCACTGGAGAAATGACATGAGAGAGGTAAAGGAATAGGCTATGTAGATACTTGGGGAGGAGCACTCCAGGGAAAGGTGACAATCAGGGAAAAGTTTTGGGGTAAGAGCATCCTGGAGGAGCTTCTGAAAAAGAGAAAGGAGCCAATATGGCTAGAGTGGACTGAACAAATGGAAGATGAGCGAGATGAGATCCTAGTGGGTAACAGGCCAGATGGACGTGGAGGACTAGACCACGTAGGACCTTCGTGGTCCTCTAGATTCCACTTGTACTTGGAATGATTGGGAAACCATTAGTGGGGCTGTAGCGCAGGACTCACATGACCTGATTGACAGGACTCTGGCTGCCCTGTTGAGAACAGACTGATGGTGGCCTGGGACAGAGTGGTAGGAGTGGGGCTACTGAGAAGTAGTGGGGTTCTCTATACTGTGAAGGTAGAGCTGAGGGAGGACTTGCTGACATCTTGAAAGTGGAGTGTAGGAGAGAGATGAGGCAGAGGTGACTCCAGGGGTTTTAGCTACCACAGCTAGAAGGGTGGAGTTAAATCAACTGAGATGGGAAAGACACTGGACAGAAAAGGCTTTAGGGTGGGAATTCAGGAATCCAGCTGTGTGTGTAAGTTAGCTGGCTATCCTGACACATTTATCTTGAAGATTAGTAGGCCCAACAGCACCAATTCTCTGTTATCCACACAGGATGCACCAGCTGCTGTAAAGATTATCGCTAGGAAGGAAACACAGCCACCTTAGACTCTCCACCACCCTTCCTTCTCCCCTGCTAGCACGTGCTAGAAAGACTTTAACGGTTTTTCAGCAAAACATAATCAATAAATTGTGGTTGCTATCGCTGCAAATAAAATTGGAAACAAAACAAAACCCACAAGTATTCTTGAATGCTGCACTGTCTGTTCCAGCTATTTCACTGTTCCTTTCTGCTAGAGGGATGATCAAGGAACAGCATGTACCACGAACACTGACAAGTGTTGAGTCCTCACGCGGTTGTCCTTAAAATCTTTTAGGAAGGAAACTGAAGGACCACACTTTTATCCCTATTTTGCAGATCAGAAAAATGAAGGCCTATGGAGCATTGAAAGACAAGTTAGGGAGTAACGAAAGGCAGCGCTAAAGCAGGATGCAGCTCTCCCAACTGCTTAATTACCCACAGTCTGCACCTCAGTTTGGCACACAGATATGATCAAGGCATGAACTCAAAGGCACACGTGTCTCTATATACACATATAATAGTGTATGTTTCAGTCACAATATTTCAGTGGGTTCAAAGCCCTTCAGTGCAGGAAGAATGAGCTCTGGGGAAGTAGGAGCATTTCATATTCTTCTTTCTCCCCTACTTACACCCCCCACAGCACTCTAATTACAGTATGAACGAGGCATCTTGACAGAGAACAAATGGCTGTGTTCTTTTAAGAGACACATTTTGGGCTCCTCTTAGAAGCCACAGCAAGTGGCTCCCTCCTCCCCAAAGCTTTGGAGGTCCCTGAGGAGCAGTGGGTGTGGCTCTGTTCCAGGGAGTGACTGGGAGTTTATTACCAGGTTGCCCATTATAGGCTTACCACTGTGTGGGTACATGGGTATTTTTCCCTTTATAGAGCGCTTTGAATTTCCCAGAATCCTTGGTTCAGCATCCTCAGATTTAAACGTTAAAAGATTCCTCTCGGGAAGGTGAAATGTCATGGTTCATCATCAAAGGATTCTTCCCTGTGAAAACAAGTCCTGTCGTATGCTTTGGGGTGGGCAAGTGCCATGCAAGAGAGAGCCTGAAGCTGGCAGAAAGAAAATGGTGGAGAGAAGGGGAGGCCCGGGGGAGAGAAGAAAGTCTGGAGACCTGGTGTAGTCTAATGCGTGGGATAGGATGAGGCCTCACCACACAGGAAGGCCCATCTGTCTTCCTCCTCCCAATCTTTTAAACAATAGGATTAAAATGAGATGGTATGCATAACAGTGTTCATTCACACGGTCACACGTTCATTCATTCATTCATTCATTCATGTGTTCAGGATGTATTAGAAAGTCCCTCAAACTTCATATTTTTCTTCAGACAGGAAATTGAGGCTTAGAACAAACAGTACCTAGACTTGCCAGAATCACACAGTCAATACTAGGAGCTGCTGTATCTCAACCATTTTCGGTCCTTGGTGACCCTATTATGCAGTAAAGTCTGTGAGGGCAGGGGCTGTGTAGATGCCTCTCGCTCACTGTCACACCTGTAGTCCCAGCACAGACTGGTTGCTTCACAAATGTCTACTGAGTGAATGAACCGCACATTGCAGGCAACCAACAGACATGGAACAGTTGCAGAGTTTAGAAGAGGAGAGAAGACAGGCTCAGTGGAGTGGGTCACATGCCTGTGACTTCACTGCCCCCAAACTACTTGAAGATGTATAGGTCTGTCTCGAAGATAGATGAGTCCAGGGTACAGAGAGTAAGTAAAATGTGGGGCGCAGGGGTTCTTTTGACTCCCGCTAATTCTTCCAGGAGACCTCTGGTTTGCTTTGTCTCAATCTTCTTTGCTCCTCTAAACACTAGAGTGCCCCAGGGCAGGCTCAGGGTCTCTCCTTCAGCCACATTGTCCCTCTAGGCAATATCATCCATGCCTGTGGGCTCCACATCATCTCCATGTTAAACACCAAATTTGTATCTCTAGCACCAATTCACTACCAACCTCCAAACCCACCTATGCCAAAGCCTACTTAATATCAGCTATTCGGATGTCAAAGAGGCACCTTGAACTTAACATGGCCCAAACAGAATGTTTTATTTCTTTTCCAGATTGTCCCTCTTCTAGTTTCTTCCATCTCAGGAAATAATACCACCCATGCAAGAGTCATTTTCAATTCTTGCCTTTTTGTCCTCCCAGTATCAACCCAATCCACAAGTGATTCCTAGCAGTCCTACCAACTTCACTCCATCCCCAGTGCTGTTACCCTAGGCCAAGCTGTTATCCTCCTTTGCCTGTATGCTTCCCACCTTCGATAGCTTCCAATAAACTCCTTGACTTGTTTCCATCCTTGTCCAAATCTATTTTGCTCATGGCAAAAAGCAGGGATTGATTTTCTATACAAAATAAGTCATGTTTCCCTGCTGTTTAAGACTCTCCCCTGTCTTTCCATTGCTAAAAATCCAATCTCTTTACTGTGATCTACAAGATCTCCCATGGATCTGATCTGACTTCAGGGGAAGCCTTTCCTGATCATGAAATCAAAATTAACAATCCCCTACCTGTCATACTCTACCTCTCCAACCTGGTTCATTACATACATTAATATTTGTTACTAAAAACTACCTTGTTCAACTGCTTGGTTTTCTGTCTTTCTATACGAATGCAAGCCACATGAGAAATGGGTCTCTTCTGTCATGTTCAACATTATGTCCTCAGTGCCTAGAATAATGCCTGGTGCTTAGAAGGAACTCAACCAATATTTTCTGAATGAATGAACAATAGTAACAACTGTTGTAATTATATATTTTGTTCTCTGGAGGTTAACTCCATGAGTTATGACCCCTGTAGATCATACCTCCTGGTAAGGTGGTCAATCACACTACCTCCAAGAATTTATTCCCAATCAAGTCAATCTGAAAACAAACTATTTCTTTTCTTTGATACTTTATGTGAAATTTCAAAGCTATAAATCATCACCATGGCAGGAAATTCTTTATTCAACCTAAATATTTTCTGCTACAATGGAGACTTTATCCTTTGGTAGTCTCTCTACAGTTGGTGGTTGTCATCCTTTGTATAGAAGTCTTTCTGAAATTGAGGATATTTAATAAATCACCAGCTTCTTTTTTTCTTTTCTTCTTTTTTTATGTGATACTGAGTATTGAACACAGGGGCACTCCACCTCCAAGCTATTCCCCAAGTTATATTTCATTTATTTATTTATTCATTCATTCATTCATTCATCCATTCATCTATTTCTTGAAACAGGGTCTTACTGAGTTTTGGGGGCTCTCACTAAATTGCTGAGACTGGCTTCAAACCTGTGATCCTCCGGTCTCAGCCTTCCAAGTATTGGGATTACAGGCGTGGGCCATCGCGCCCAACAATCACCAACTTCTTTAGCCCTTCTAACAACTAACCTGAGTTCCTCATTGAAATACAATTATTACATCACTGAAAATGTCACTGATGAGTAGAGGCAAATGCTACAAAAGCAGGTAAAGAACAGGCAAAGATACTCTTTTCCTGAATGGCTGGCACATGGTAGATACCAGTGCTAGAACTATTATAGATATCAGTGCGTAGGGCCTATCTAGTTGTATATATATTGTTGTAAAGTCCTCACTGGAAATTAAGGACTTCATAACCCTAACCATACAACTAGAGTGACAAAAGATAATGAGAGAAAATAAAACCTCTGACATGTTAAACACAAGTTGCATTTAGACTCAATACACCTATCTTTGAATCAGGCCGTGGGTAAGTTATTTAAACCCTCTGCAGTTCAGTTTCCTAACAAATGCCATTGATACAAATACCAGCCTCTCTGATCTATTGCATCATTGGGCTCAGGTGAGCAAAAGCTCTGATCATGGCTCCTGGCGTGATGCATTTTCAACACATGGAAGTGGAGCCTGAAGCTCCAGAGGAGCTGGTTCTTTGTCGTGGACAGCCGGGTCTCGTAATTTATCACCTTGGGATATGAACTCCAATTAGACACTGGATTAAACATAATATCAATGAACATCAGAAAAGAAGGAATACTGGTGAAGCTTAGCGAGGAAGGAAGAACATCTTTTAATAAAGTCTGTTACTGAATATTTGTGGACTGTTTGACTACTTCTCAAGGCTAACTGCTCACCACCTTCAAAAGAAACTATTTTCATATAGGGCTTTTGGCCAAGGATTTCCTATGGAGCAGACACTCCAGAGTTTGAAACCATGAAGGACATGGGTGTAAGTGAATGCCTTAGGGAGGGAACTGCCCGCTAGGACCATAACCCCACTCCACTTCTAAATGCTTGCAGGGTTCTTAACAAAGCCCAGTCTGATGTATTATGTCCAGTAGTCATAGATGTGCTTCTCACAGGGCAGTGGTACTCAAAGTATGGTCTGTGGACAAAGGCCCATGTGCAAACTGTTTCCAGTCCCTGATCCATGATAAGATGACTTCAGAAATGGAAAACACCCAGTAACTTCTATAACAATTCAACAGAAACTATTAAGTATAAGAATAAAAAGTAGAATTTGTTTTATATCTCCTAATATTTTTATTTTATTTTTCTGGTAATTCATTTTGGTACAAATAAACTTCACAAAAGTATCACTACACACTAGACTGGAGGTTTTATGAAATGATTCTTCATCACAGATAGTTTGAGAAACACCGTCTGGAGCAAAACCACTTCTTTGCAGCTAGAAGATGTGGCCCTGATATCATCATACTAATGACCACTATTATATGTTTTGATGTACCAGAAACTCTGCTAAATATTTTCTGCAAGAACTATTTCACTTAATTTTCATAAAACACAAAATACATGATATTATTTCATTATTAAAAAGAGGCCAAAGGATCTTTGAAACTCTGTTTAGGATCATACAACTAGGCAAGGGCAGAATCAGGTTCTTCTGACCACAGTAGGTCCACAGGCCAATTAGAATCCAGGAGGCCTGTGCCGCCTACACCCTTAGGATTATATGGGTAGCATTCTGCCACCGTTTTCCAATGCATTTTTCTCTTCTTTTTCCGTGCCCCCCCCCGCTTTTGGTTCCCCTACTTTTCATCCTTTTCTTTTCTGTTGTCTCTTCTACCGCTTGTCCCTCAAGATGTACTCAGCTGAAAGGATAGAACAAGAGCTCCTGAGCGGTATGCAGGACATCTTGTCCTCATCCTGCTCTGAGAAGTTGAGGGATGAAGCTGTAAGAAGGTATTAAATTAACATTCTCATCATGTGCAGGAAATAGGAAATTTACATTGCCCTTATCAAATAGTACTTCCCATTAAAATCATTAATTTTCAATAGTATAAATAATAGCTATATTCTTTTGCAAGTAAACATGGTCTGCTAATAAGAACTGATTTTTTCTTCAGGACTTGCATTTAAACCAGTTTGTTCTACCACCGAGCTAGATCTCCAATCTCCCACCCTTCTCTGTTTTGTTTTTATTTTGCAACAGGGGCTTGTAAAATTGCCCAGGCTGGCCTCAAACTTGCAATCTTCCTGCCTCAACCTCCCAAACAGCTGGAATTATAGGCATGCACATCCAGCAGCACTGATCATTTTTTTTAAAACTATCTCACATCTAAGCCTGACATGGTGGTGCATGCCTGTAATCCCAGTACTTGGACGGCTGAGACAGGAGGATCACAGGTTCAAGGCCAGTCTTGGCAACTTAGTGAGGGCCTCAGCAACTTAGTGAGACCCTATTTCAAAACAAAAGATGAAACAGAGCTGGGGGTATGGCTCAGAGGAAGAACGCCCCTGGGTTAAATACCCAGTACAAAAATGAAACCCTTGTTCTTATCTAAAAAACACATCTTATCGGAAAACATTATGATGTATACATGTGGCTACATCTAAAGTTATAAAAATGTACATGTACATACATACACATATGTATAGCCAGAGTCCTGCTTATAGGAAAACTGACACCTAAAGAGATATACTATGCCAACATTGTTGTCCCTCCCCCCAGAGGTTTACCAATTCCATTATTTATTTCAGAGATTTTCCAATAGGTCTACCTACTCCTTTGTAGTAATGCCTCCTACCTGTGAAACTAGTAAGTATAGGCTTTACTTCTGATGGAACAACTAGATAGGATTTAGTTACATAATTCCATTTAATTGTAATAATGGAAGGTAGTCACTATGATACTATATCCTCACCTAATGCAGCTCAGAAAATGGTTATATTTTAGCCGGGCGTGGTGGCACATGCTTGTAATCCGAGTACTTGGGAAGCTGAGACCGGAGGATCTGGGTTCGCAGCCAGCCTCAGCTACTTAGTGAGACCTCTGCAACTCAGTGAGACCCTGTTTCAAAATAAAGAATAAAAAATCGGGCTGGGAGTATAGCTTGGAGGTAGAATGCCCCTGGGTTCAACCCCCAGTACCACACACACAAAAAAAGAAAATGGTTATATTTTCATAGAGAATCAGAAAAGTCAGAGAACTGACTTTTACTTCTGGCACAATGATTTACTAGTGTTCTGAAATACCTTTCATACAAAATACCCAGGTGCTGATAAATCACAACAAACATACTAATTAATGTATTCCCAAGCTTACAAGAAACTGATAGAAATTTCCAAGGTCAACAACCCCCAGATATGTGTTATGTAAACATTTTCTCCTCATCTGTGTCTTATTTGTATTTGTTTTTATAAGGGCACCTTTTGAAGAATAGAAAGTTTTTGACAAAGCCCAATTTATATATTGCTTTGGTTTCATTGTTTGTGCTTTTTGTGTTTTGCCCAAGAAATATTTCCTTACTCTGAATCTTCAAAGATATTCTCCAATTAATACTTACCAAGAGAGAAAGATGGGATTCTAGAGTTCCTTTTCTTTCCATATGAATATCCATGAGATCTAGCAAATTTTATTAAAAAGCCTTTTCTTTCCCCATCTGGGTTTTTACCTCAGTCAAAAATCAACCACCCACATATATGAGGGACTCTTTATTCTACTCCACGAGTCTATTTATCTATCCCTCACACCGACACCCTATTATCTTGATTATAGTAGCATTACAATAAATCTTAAAATCAAGTTGTGCAAATCCTACAACTTTTTTCAAGATTATTCTGGCTTCTCTAAGCCACTGTGCATTTTCATATCAGTTTTGGAATCATCTTGTCTATTTCTTCAAATTAACTATCTAGAATGTTGGTAAGGATTATATTGGCTCTGTTTATCAATTTAGGGATTATGGATGTCTTAACAATATTATGTTTTTAAATCCATGGAGATGCCATATCTCGCCATGTTCTTAGGCCTTCTTTACTTTAGCAATATTTTTGTAGTTTTCAATATTGATACTTTTTGTCAGATTTATTCCCAATTTGATTTTTTGTTATACATTTTTAAAATTCACTTTTACTTCATTTAAATTGAAATTAAACTTGATCATTGCAAATATATATAACCCAAATAATGGTTTTGTATATTGAACTTATATCCTGTGACCTTGCTAAATTTACTTACTAGATCTAGTAGTTTACAGGGTCTATTAGATTTTCAAAATATACAAACATGTTATCTGTGGAAAAAAATAACTGATTTCTTTCTAATTTATGTGCCCCTTATGTCTTTTCCTTACCTTATTAAATGGCTAGACTTACATAACAGTGGCAAAAGTGAAAGTTCTTGCCCATTTCCAGATTAGAGGGGAAAGGGGATTAATATTTCATGACATTTCAACATTAAGTATTATGCTAGCAGTAAGTTTATTTTTTTTTTACAGATGTTCCTTTTGTCTGATTGAGAAAGTTCCCTTCTATTATTGATTTGCTATGAGTTTTTACTATGCAGGAGTATTGAATTTTGTTAAATTATTTTGTGCATGTGTCAAGATGTTCTAAGCTTTTTTTCCTTATATACGGCTAAGATGGCATATTACATTGATTGGTTTTCAAAAGCTCAGCCAACTTTGCATTCATGGATTACACATCACTTGGTAGCATTGCATTAACCTTAATATTCTTCCAGATTTGGTTGCTAATATTTTGTTATAGAAGTCTGCATCTACATTCATGATGGATATTATTAGGTAGTTTTCTTTTTTTTTTTGCAGTACCAGGGATTGAACCCAGGGGCGTTCTACCTCCGCACTACACCCCAGGTCCTATTTTTTTATACTTTATTTTGAAACCAGGTCTCATGAAGTTGCGGAAGGCCTCACTAGGTAGAGAAAGAGAGAGAGAGACAGGGAGAGGGAGAGAGAGAGAGAGAGAGAGAGAGAGAG